>SEYY01002489.1:30000-60000 GCA_009176605.1 Armadillidium nasatum
ATATATATATATATTATATATATATATATATATATATATATATATATTTATATATAAAAATGTTTATTGCATAATTCTCTAGCTAAATTAAATAAATGAAGAAATTAACTTTTTCAAAATGTTAAATTCAAAAATTGTTGGGAAACAAATATAATAATTTATATTTAAATAAATTTAGTGGAGCAGTAGGGAAAAGGTTCTTTTCATTTATTTTAAATAAAATTAACAGAAATAAAAGAACCAACATTAATTTCTGGCTTAGTTCTTTCTGAATAATTTTTTTTCTTTGTTCATTTAAAAAATGAACTTTGAATGGGATGGGGGAAAAAAAAAAAATAAATAAACAATAAATACTTTCAGATCACAACAAAGTTCTTGTATTATGACACATTGGATTCTGCGAAGATAGATCTCTTCACTATGTTACTAGGGGAAGAAAGGCCACTTCTGCCAATTTTCCTTCTTCCCATGCACGAAAAATATTTCTGATGACACAACCACCACTACTACTACTATTAATGATAACATATAATAAAAATATGCTAAGAGTCAGATATGAAAACAAAATATGTCTTACCTTTCTCAAATTTTTAGCATACGTTATTGATACAGAAAACAGAAATTCTTCAATATCTCCAGGCTCTGAAGCAATGTAAAAACAACCTTCTTCCAGATTTAATTCTGGAACTAATTTGGCATTCACTGAGTATTTACAATTTGAGAAATCTTCTCTTTGCTTCTGTTCTGAAGTTTCCCCAATACTTTGCGAAAGTAATATTCCTACGACAGTTGCATCTTTATTTTGAGATAATTTATTTTTTATTGAAGTATTAACATTTTCCTTTTCACAAACGTTTTCTGACTTGTTCAAGGAATCAGTGCATGAGATTTCTATTGAATTATCTAATTTACGACTTTTACTTTTATGTCCACAGGAAATGTCAAGCAGGCTGGAAGTATCTGAAATCCTTCTTATTAGAGAAGAACTTTCAAATTTATGTCTCTCTCTATATGATGAGAGAGAATTTTCAGAGAGCTTTTTTAAATGATCCATAGCAGAGGCTCGAGTTTTATTCAACTGGTCAAGCTCAGGGTCTTTGACTGATCCAGTTTCTCCCTTTTGAGGATAGGTATTATCAGTTGTCTTACATGTATGTACATCAGCTTTACCATTACTTATGACAATTGAATTAGAATGTGTAGGAATGGGTTCTCCACTATTATAGGAAACAGGTTCATCCATAGTATCACTACTTGATGTATGCTCATTTTCTTCATACGTTTTCAAAGAATAGGCACCAGCTATCATGCCCAAAGCATCATCATCATCCTCTTCCAAATACTCTCCCTCTGAATCAAGTAATTCCTCCTCTTCAACTTCTCCTTCTTCCATATTATCTGAATCAATTTCATTTCTACCTTCCTCAACATTTTGCACAAAATTACCATTAGATGCGTTCATGTGAAATGAATTTTGTAATGTGTATTGAATAAATTGCTGGGTTTCACCATTTCCATTAGCTTTAGTAGCGGCACCTTTTAAATTAACTTGATGCAAAATTTTATTTTTTTTCTCAGTTATGGAAGAAATCTGACAGTCATTTGCTGATCGGGATCCATTTTTTTCAGATGTCTCTTTTCCATTCATCTGAAAAATCACATAATGGAAAATTTACAGAACATTGTAAACATATATTAAGAGATAAGTGAGACCTACCTAAAAATTTATTAGAGGAAATACAGTAATTTGATATATATTTATGGTATGTAAAGCATGAATGTAGAACTTGTGTGAACACATTAAACAGTTAACAAACAAATGACAAACCAGCATTAGAAAAGTATGTTAAAATTGATGAAAAATACTTTAACAATCATTTTTATTGCAGATTTTACAAAAAATGTGGAATATTAAACTAATAGATGCCGTTTTCATTGTAATTTATAATAACAATAATACATTAAAGTAATCAAAATTCAACAGATTACAAACAATTTTCAAGTACCTGATTATGTTGATCTAATTTCATAGCTTCCATGTGAAGTCGCAACAAAATACTTGGGGGTGTTTTGTAGCTTCCTTTTGGCCCACCAAGAAGTTTGTACCACTTTGAATCACCCTATATAAATATAATTTATACATTTTTTTATAACAAATAATCAATAATGTTTTCTCTTTTATTTACTTGTGAATTTTTTATTTCATAGGAAAACATTCTATGAAAATTCTATTTAGCAAAAACACTTAAAATATACGCCTACTTCTTTCTTTTCAAATATTTTGCACAAAATAACGTATAATGGTGAAGATAAAACTATTTTTAAAAAATTCAAAGCACAAAAAAAATTAATTATAAAGTAAAAAAAAAAAAATTTTTTTTATTATTATTTCATTAAAGTCAAAAATGCCTGTGAGTAAAAACATCTGATTTTTGTCAAATATGACACAATTAGAACACATCTGATGAAGGGGGGGAAAAAAAAAAGATCATATAACTAGATATTGGATAAAATATTGGGAGTAAAGTCACTAAAAGGTTACGTAAAAAGTACTATAACTGTTTAAAAACTAAATTACACAAAAAACCTACCTCAACTCCTTCAACTGCAGATGTGAGGGGTAGCACAATATATCCAAGGATCTTACGGTTAGTTTTTTCATCTAAGGCATAGCACACTATTTTTATAGGAATTCTATTCAACTTATAACTGAAAAATATTAAAGAAATAAGTTAACTATGTTAAGCCAAAGAAAAAAAATTGGTTTAGACAAAGCAAAAATATGAAAACAAAATTAATTGCTTAATATCTTCTCACTTTCTATACAAAAATATTAATTTAACATAAAATGATAAATTTATTATTTTGTAAATAATAAATTTGTACATTTGGATTTAGCAAGGTTTATGAAAGGCATCTAATGATTGGCTCATGTTATCTAAAAATGGTATGTATATAAATATATAAAAGAGGGGTTGGGTGAAAGGAAATTGTACATTCTTTTAATTAGTTGAAATAGTAGGAATGTTCAGGTTGTGTGCATAGATTTCTTCCCTTACTAATTAACACAAATAATTCGGATAAAGGAATGGAATGTAAGTTTTTAAGTATGGTGATGATACTAGTATTTTTTTTTTTTTTTTTTAAATCTCCTCTGGTGGGTAAAAGCCATAGGACTACCAATTTTCCACCGGAGTTGGGGAAAAAGTAGAAAATCTGGTCAACTCGATTACAAATATTGAAGTTATATGAAAATTCAATAGACTTAAAACCTGTTACTAATAAAATGGGCAAATGAATTTAAAAAAAGAAAAATATATGATTCCACCTAAATAGTATTCTAATAGAAATTTCAATAATTGATATGAATGGCGAATGCTCGAAATGTTGGTAAGACAAAAATTTTAAAATGTTTGAATACAAGAGTATAGAAGACAGAAGTCATAAAAATGTTAGAAATTAAACACCAAAAAATTAATTATATGGTCTTGTCCTCAAATGTTCTTAGTTAAAAGTTACAAAATTTTTAAAATTTTTCTAAAACTTAAAATGTGTATTTAAAAAATTTATTTCTCCCCATCTAAGATAAGTTACTGCCATTTCTACTGTCACAACTTTAATTAACTTAATGTTACCTTAACCGCCTAATATTAGTTAAAAATAAAAATAAAATAATACTTCAATTCAATGAAGCAAAAAGAGAATTTTAGTGAAAATACTTAAGTACATAAAAATGACAATTTCAGAAGGAATGACAATAATAATAAAAATCATACTAAATATAATGCAAGCACTACCTTCTGAAAATTTGCTTCTCAGCTTCCCATGCAACTTCAGTATTAAATTTTGGAGAATTAGTCAAGGGAAATTCATTGGTAGATAACTTTTCATTATTGAGATGGGCCTCAATTACAGTTCTACTGCCCTCATTAGGATTCCAATCTCTGCCTGTAAATAAAATGGAAAATTAAGAGTGGAGAGAGAGAAAGAAAGAAAGAAAAAAAAGCTGCTATAATCAAATATATTAAGATAAATTGCAACATATGTTCTTCATTCACTCTTAGAAGGGCCTTCACCCTTTCAGTGGGACCATCATCATCACAATCATCAGTCTGACTTTAAACTTTCCCTTAAGAGTTATCTAAAAGATTATTTCTTCTTACATTCCCTGGTAGGGTTTTCATTCTGCCAGTGAAAAATGCGTATCTCACCTAACTATACAACCTCTGAAAATTTCATAAACTTTGTATGGGTGGAAAAAAAGTTTGAAGTTTCATGATTATGGGTATTCGTGGAATTTCAAACTTTTTTGGGGGCAGACAACATGAAAAGTTCATGTAAATTTACAGGTCAATTATCAAATCATTTTGACAATGGGAGAATGCTGAAAAATTTGCATAAATTTTGCTCCTATACGTGCTTTGATTTTTGTCAAATATTTCAATCCAAACACGTTTTTTTCTTCAAATTATGTTCTAGGATAATCTATAATACTAGTTTTATCCATTTATATTAATAAAAAGCACTACTGAATAGCCATTTTTAAATACTGTGCGGTGATTAGTTTCCTTTTTCATCACCTTCAATTTTCAAAATATTTTAAAAAATAGAAATTTGTACATTTCCATATACTTTTTTATATAAAAATATTCAGAAAGGTTCATATTTCTCAAAAAAATTATAAGAACAGCTATATCATGTAATCCTGATTTTTTGCAACTCACAAAAGTTGAAATTTTTGAAATTTTGGTTAGTTTTCCCCCCTGTCTTATAGTATATCAATAATAATAATAAAATAAACAAATAAAATACAAAACCTTCTAGGATTTCCAGAACAAGATAATTTTTCATGCTCAAATGCAATGTTTCCCAACATAAAACAGGTGAATCATTTCTTTAAAATAAAAAATAAAAGATATATTAATAATAATAATAAAATTTGTTCTAAAAGAATTTTATTAATAAAAGTGAAAGAGTGGGATGGAAGGGATGAAGTGTGAGAAAGTGAAAGGAAAAGGAAAGGAAAGAAAGGAAAAATATTGATATAAACTAAAATATAAATTTAAATAGGCCAATCCAATTCTAAATTACTAAAATCTTAAAATCTCTCCTAATTCTTTTAAGGAAAATGCATTTTAATAGCAAAAATGCAACCATTTGATTTACAGGAATAAACTGTGTAAATTAATAATGGCTACAGAAATTTATTTACTAAGAAACAAACTATCAGTAGATTCATAGTTAGAAGTAAAGAAGGCAATCAATAGGCAATTTCTATTACATTGGAGAACACATTTTATTGAACGATATCTGACACATGATTTTAGTGAATTTGAGTATGTTGAAGATTAATTTTCACTCTGTTTGGTTCTATCTGATTCTTGTGAACATCCTGTGGAGCATTTTCAAGATTTTTCAAATTAGGACAAAAAAAAAGTCATGTGTTAAGAAATTTTTTCAAGTTTCATGAATATAAACAGTTCAAACATCATTATAATTACACAAACACGATAGAAATGACTTTAGGAAAAAAAAAAAAAAAAATAGATAAGATTCTTTCACTATGGCAAAAATTTTCTTTCATATAAATTTCTAGTGTATTTGCTTGCTGATGGCAGGTCTCTTTTCAAGCACCAGAAGTAATCAGTCATCATGTGAGAATCCCAGCACTCTTGGTACTGTTCCTCCATAATCTTGATATCTTGGTGAAATCTCTTCCGTTGTTTGTCATTTACATTACCTAAATTACTTAGATATTGGTCAAGATAGCTATTTAGAAAAATTACTGTATTTAATTAATGTTCTTATTTGTGGGCAATTGAAAATTCCAGCGTTGATTTTTTTATAACTAACTTGGTAATTTGAAATTATGTATTTAAACCACTCACTGTTCATTTCTACAGCTTTTACATATTAACTAGACCTAGTTTAGTGTGCAGAGGAGGAAATATAATTTTTCCTCTGTTCACTAAAGGTGGATTAATTGCATTTTTTCTCCAAAAGTAAATTAAGTTCATGCTAACCAGATTTGTTTGAAATAATGTTCTGCCATGGCTCTGCTGTCCCATATGCAAAGAAAGGAAGAAGGGATATTTAGTATACCCTTCTTGTTGTCCTAGCAGAAAATTAATGATTTTTAAGTCAACACATAATCCACTACTCATGTGTTAAAAATGATACCAGTAATAATATATTTAAGGCTTTGGTATCTCGTATAAATATAAACATATGACAAAACTATAGCAATTTAAGTATAAATATCTAGTAATAAAATAGTGGCATGTGTGTAACTGCAAAAAGAATTCGGGAGTATTGAGAAAAACTTTATGAGTCAAGATTTGACAGAGCAAAACCTATTAAAATTCGTGATCAGGGCACACAAATTACCTTTAATTCAGTGTCAAATATAATTCAATAAACAAAAAAATTGAAAGTTCTCCAGTGTTATGAAAGTTGTAATTTTAAAAAAAAATACTAAGACAAAAAAAATGAATATTTAAAATAATAATAATAATAATTACAAAAAGTCTGTTTTAACGCAACTAACCTTGAATACTTAACATTAAAAATCAATAAAAAACAAAAAAACCTACCTCTAAGTGATGCAAAAATAACTATTCACCAAATGGAATAACAAAATGGGATGTGAACAATTTCTAAACAAAATTTAACTGAAAAAAAAAAAAAAAAAAAAAAAAAAAAAAAAAAAAAACTAATGTAGAAGATTACAAGAATAACAAAAAGATCAATTGTGCTACATATCTTATTTAAAACCTTTTGCT
The DNA here is from genome assembly GCA_009176605.1 of Armadillidium nasatum. Taxonomy (NCBI): domain Eukaryota; kingdom Metazoa; phylum Arthropoda; class Malacostraca; order Isopoda; family Armadillidiidae; genus Armadillidium; species Armadillidium nasatum. The sequence continues at coordinate 36,783 of SEYY01002489.1, forward strand.
AACATACAGTAAGAGAACTTTAACCTACAGTAGAACCTCGGTTCTCAAACTTAATCCATTCCTGGCTGTGTTCTCAAACCAAATTGTTTATGAACCAAACCAATTTTTTTGACTGAAATTAATGTAAATACAATTAATCCTTTTCAGCCTCAGAAATACATATCTTTAAATAGCGACAAATAACACAATGTCAAAAACACAAATATTTAATATTTTCTCTGTAAGGTTTGGCCTGTATTTGAACCAAACAGAAATAATAATAATTTGAGGAACACACTTTTTTTTTTTGGTTGGTTTGATAAGTTCCTCCGCTACTGTTTCCCTAATCTCCATATGGTTATCAGGAGTTCCTTCCAACCACATGGATAAAGATTGAAACAAGGAGTTTCCTCCTCCTGGCATTAAATGAACTGTATAACCTTCAATATCCATAAATAGCGACAAATAACACAATGTCGAAAACAAATATTATTCTGATGTTTGGCAATAATTTCCTCCTTTACTTCAATAGTAATATGTTTAGGTTTCTTATTACTGCTATCCCTAACACTATTCCCCTTCTTAGGTGGCATTATGGGATCACAAGGTTTAATGAATTTTGGGTAATGTGCATTCGTACACTAAGCATCATACGTGAGCCAAGCTAATATTTGTTTGCAAAACTAGCTAGTGAACTAATTTGCTCATGATGTGGGGCATTCATGAACCAAGATTCTACTGTATATTAGTAGTTATATATATATATATATATATATATATATATATATATATATATATATATATATATATATATATATATATATATATATATATATATATATATATATATATATTATATAGTGATAAAAAAAAAAAAACTGCATTTTAAAATTACCAATAACTCGATAAGTATCCAATATAGATAGTTCAAAATTAAACAGGAGCATCAACATCAAACCATCCTCTCATTTAGCTCCAATTCACACACCAGACACTTCATTGCTCTCCAACTCCAGCACCTCGTTCATCATCTACAGTGTGTACTCCTACTTACTGAAGCAACTTTCACATGTGCTAAAAATCTTTCTACTTCACAGAGTTCCTCTTCTTGTCTTGGTTAAAACATTTGTCATACACTTTTCCACTTGTTTTTGAAGAGAAGAAATTAAGTGAGTCTTTTTTTTTCTTTAGACTTTGTTTCTATTCATAACATATGTTTCGTCATTGTGCTTTATCTGTAGGGACTGACTGGGGCTGGAATTTTGCTGGGGCTGGGACTGGGGTCTCCCAAATTTGGCCAGGGTTGGGGTTGCCTAAAACTTGTAAAGAGGTCAAAAGCACTAAAATTTCAAGTTAAGAAAATTAGATATAATTTAATTGATTCATTTATAGTTTAAGGAAGGCATAGAATAGCTAACATTCACTTAATGATTATATGCATTTTTCAGAAAAAATTTCAGAAAATTATATATTTTATATAATAAAAATTCAATTTCAATACTGAGGAAGATATGGAAATATGTCCATTACAGTCTAATAAGATAAATATAATAGTTAATAGTACTAGTTTTATCATTAAAATATTGGTGATAATAAGTTTTGAAGACTTCAACTAACGAAAATTTATAAATTTTCAGGAACCTAAATCTTCTGGATTCTCATCTTTGTGGGATGTTGTCATTGTGGACTCTGATGATTCAGAAGCCAGTACAGGACTATGTCCAAATTTCACAAAGTCTGCTCTGACTGAGTTGAATAAATAATGAAAATGAAAAAATTATCAATGATGACTCTATTGCTTTCTGGAAGTTAAACAAGAATGATCTCCCCACTCTAGCAACACTGGCAAGAGTATATTTGATATATTTGTACACATTAGCAAGCTCCAGCACCAGTGAAAGAAAATTCAAAGTAGGAAATCAATTCAAAAACATAAAATCAAACTATTGCTAAATGTAGAAATTCTACTGCTTTTAAAATACAATCTTAGAGCAGTAACATATTCAACATCACTCCCTCTGTTCCTAAACATTTCACTCCCCCAAATTCTAAAACTTATAATGTAAATGTTCAAGAAGATTCTGATAGTGAATTGTGATTTAAGTGAATGGATTATTTGTTTCCTCTTTTATTATGTTGCATTCATTTTTCCCCACTCAATATGTAACAAAGGAATAATGGTAAAATCTTAATTTCCTTATATTTTTTTGATTTACTCTACCATTAATAAGTATAATTTACAATTAACCCAGCAGGTAAACCCTGGTTTTCACCGATTGTTAGCCAGGGTCAAGGTTGAATGGGGCAGAGCCCAAGTCAGTCCATATTTACCTGTGACAATCTTTGTTTTATTGAATTCTCAATTTCTCTTGGGTTGTTCATTTGGGGTAGTGGTTATAATCCTTAGATTAATACTATAAGAAAAAATAGGGTAGTTCTCATTTATTTGGTAATTACTATAATATATTATTTGTTTACTTGTCTACAATTTATTTATGGTATTTCTTTTGCATCCAAACTCCCAACCTCAAAGAGAAACAAATGAACCACTATAGTTATGTTAGACCACTGAAAACTGTGCAAAGATTTGGCCTGCTTATTTTATAAAAGATATTAATATGCTGGATGCAGTACAGTACAGAGCAACAAAAATAAATTTTAGTTTTAAAAATAAATTACAAGGATAGGGTAAAAGAGCTGTGGATACTTTCTTTAGAACGATTTTTTAGCTAAGTGTATGATTCAGGTTTTCAAAATATTTTCATCAATTGACACATCAATTGACAATGTAGATATAAGCTCATTTTACTAGGTCCCAATAGGTTTACTAGATCCCATTAGGTATACCAGGAGTCATAAAAAGATAAAAATGAAGGTATGCAATTGGTAAATATATAGTTCCCAGTAGTAAATGATTTTTCTTCATATAAATATCGAAACTTTGAAGATGAATATTTTTGAAATATTTTTTTTAGATTAATTGAGGCACAGATAATATTTATGTAAATTAAAAACACCAAAAATAAAAAAAAATTAATTAACGAAGAGTAATAATTATCACAATTTAATATCATACTACTTTAAAGAAGTCATGTTATTTGGCTTTGCACTGCCAGGTTGCTCGCTGGATTTTTTTTTAGTGTCAGAGGGAATCGTGCAAAAAAATATAACTACTTCAGAAACAAGAAAAAAAATTTTGTTTACACTACGAAGACAAAATATTTTGAAATAAAGTAAATTATATAAATTAAATTGTTTAAAAGATATATATATATATATATATATATATATATATATATATATATATATATATATATATATATATATATATATATATATATATATATATATATATATATATATATATATATATATATATATATATATATATATATATATATATATATATATATATATATATATATATATATATATATATATATATATATATATATATATATATATATATATATATATATATATATATATAGATATGTAGTGTTCTATAGTTCCTTATTTTTGCAGAAAGAAGTTATTGAGCTTTTGTTTTAAGTATAAATTTAAAATAATTAATAATAAATTAAAAATAAAAATAAAAAAAAAAAAAAAAAAAAAAAAAGCCTTAATTGCATTGAAGATCAAATAATTATTGAGGACGTGTATTTCCTCGGAAAGGAGTTTACCAAATCTCCATAAATAATAGAAGTCAAAGAAGTCTGGTGGTCTGAAGACAAGGAGTCACTTTTGACACTTGTGGAGAAAACATCAACGGCCACAAAACCACCATCACAATCAGAATTAGAATACGTATTTCCCTTATTTAAGGTAAACATTTATGTGGAAAAGTTTTTTTAATGATGATAAAACCTCAAAAATATGAAATGATAAGCGATAGTATATATTTGTTGTTTACAAGGTTATAGTTATTATATTTTTAATAGGGAATTGGGGAATTGGTTAAGAATTAATTTGGAGAACAATTAGTTGAAGAACCAACCAGAATTGGTTAGAAATTGATTGAAGAAAGAATTAGTGTGGAGAAACAAAAAGAACTGGTCATAGAGGAAAGATTTTACCAGAACAACTTTGTATTAAGCTTATTTGTACAATAATTTATTTAAGATCATATATTCATCCCATCACTAATACTACTAACATATTAATCATGGAGGGAAGTAAGGTATATTTTTTTTATTTTCACTTTGTTTATTCATATATTCATAATCATCTCTTATAATTATATTTATAAAAAATATAAATTGTTACGAACATTATTATTATTCTTATTATTTATTGGCATTATTATTGTTTGATTATTATTATTATTATTGTTATCTTATTTTCATTATTATTCTTTAATTATTATTTATTTTATTATTTTTATTATGAGTATCACTATCTTAAATCTTATAATTAAAAGTATGTAATATTGAATGTGTGAAAGATAAATATCAAAAATACTAGACCTTAAAAATTTCTCAATTCATATAAATAAGATTTTCCGATTTGTTTTGTTTTCTGATTTTCCCAAATTTATGTTAAATAGCTTGCAACCGCGCTTACTGGTTTTTTTTTTAATTGTAAGTATTTTTCTTTGTTAATAATATTGTTTTTTTTTTTTGTTTTTTCTGTTTGTTGTTTTTTTTGGTTCGACAGGTTTGATTCAGAAAAGTAGAAAGGATTGGAGACTTAGTTTATTGAGAGGGAGTGTCTGGAAGGATTAGCTTTTGACAACTTGGGGGTTTTTTTTTTAAGACTATCCCCGGTTTAGCAGAAGTTTCCTTTTTAACAGAAGAAGTTGGTGAGTGTTCCTCTATTTTTCTTACCTGTAATCTTTTACTGTTTATTTCAGACCAGAAATCTACCACCTCTTCAATATATATATATATATATATATATATATATATATATATATATATATATATATATATATATATATATATATATATATTATATATATTTTAAAAAATTTAAATATATAATTTACTTTATTTCATAATATTTTTCTTCATAGTTTCAATATATTAAGAAAAAAAAATTTTTTTTTTTTTTTTTTTTTCTCTCTAAAGTAGCTATAAATATTTGCATGATTCTCTCTCATACACTGATCCAGCAACAAAAAGCCAAATGATATTATACTATTCAAGTAGTATGATATATTTTTAAATTGTGGTAACTATTACTTTGTAAAAAAAAAAAAAAAAAAAAATTTTTTTTTTTTGGTATTTTTTGTTTACAAAATAGTTTTCTGCAGCCCAATTAACCTAAAAAAAAAAAATTCTGACCAATTCATCTTCGTAGTTTTGATATATGAAGAAAAATCATTTACTACTAGGAACTTTATATTTATCCCATCTAGATGTGAGAAAGTATTTTTCGGAGACAGAGTGATTAATTTTTAGAATAGTTCACTACAAAGTATTATGGTTTACCACAAAATATTATTAACAATAAGTTTTAACTTTTAAGAAGAGGTTGCATTAATATATAGATGATCAAGCTATAGTATGAGTGACTCTGCATTTATGGTTAACATATTTTAATTAATTAACCAAAGTTTTTCTTTAATATAAATTACATTTCCAATTTATATTTTGAATAACAAATAGCAATTAAGGGACAAACTGCATATACAAAGTTAACAATGTTTTTCATTTTGAATGTATTTGCAGCCCACTATAATGAATTACGATTTATTCAATCTTTATGTTAAATGAAATTAAATAAGTACAGTAGGATCCACAATTACCGTGCATTGATCAAATATCGTCAAACATATATAAAAAAATCAAAAAAGAAAAAAATTTAACTACCCTAGCCTGCATATTACAAAATATTTAAGCAGGATAAGCCGCCACAAGGCCTATTTACTCGTACCTACAAACTTGCAATACTACAAAATGCAAATATTTTAACAATCACTGAAGTACATAAAAAAATACTTTTAAATGAATACCATAATATACTTTTAATTTTTAAAGTACACTAGAATTCAATAAAATCATTCGGAAGACATAAACGACAATACGCCACCCTCCTAAAGAATGGGAAACAAATTTTAAGACCTAAAAGCTATGCTTTCAAACTTGAAGTTATTGGCCCTCCACTCTTAACTCTTTTGGGGTATCCGTCAAAATTCACGTTCAGCTCGTAGTTCAACTGTTATTTTTAAAACTAGTTTCGATTGTAATGTGTGGAAACGCTTCAAGTAAAATTCGACTAATACGCAATCAGTGTGTTTTAAAAGTAAATCCATTAGAGTGTCGAAGAGAAAACCTATTGGTGAAATAGTATAAAAACTATTTATATGTTTTCACTATTTTATCTATTGTATATACTTTTATCTATTTTGTTTCTTTTATAATGGAGAAATTATATTAAATTCTCCTTTATAAGGTTCTGTAATTTTTTTTTAGCGATGTGACACTTAAAAGTTTGGCACCTAAACAAGCTGCCGGTTTTAAAAGTTTTAAAATTAACTTTAGACGTTTTAACAAGATGAAATATTTTTATTTTTATTTATTTTTATTTTTTATTTTTATTTTATTTTATTTTTTTATTTTTTTTTATTTTTTTTTTGTAAGTTATAAGATTTCAAAGTTTTGAATTCAATGATTTTAATTAATTCTTCTACTCAAAATATACCTCTAATAAGTTCTAATTGTTAACATATATAATTCAGAGCTCTTCAAAAACTACAAATCTTTGGAACTGTATATGGTAAGTCCAAGATCAATAAATCATTTAAACTAATTCCAATTTCTTTCACATCAAAACGGTAATAACTAATAAAATTCCGTTGTAAGTTATTATTCTTCTAAAGATTTCGTATTTTTTCCTTTAATTCAGTCAATTAATCCTAAAATCAAAGCTTGAAGTAATCTTTTCGCCTTTTCGGACTTACCATTGAACTGTAAGTCCCTGGTTTCTCTTGTCTATTATTATTACAATTATTACAAGGCTCTGCTGCCCGGATATACTGAAATTAGTATCGCTTGGGCATAAAATAGGCCTTATAGTAATAGTTGACTTTATGATTATTGAACATTATGGGTTATGGTTTTAATAAGGTTCTGAAGGTCTAAGTTAGCTATATAAAGCCTACGCTATTTGTGTTATAGGTTTCCTAGACTACAGCTTATAATTATTTTATGATTGTTAGGCTACAGCCAGTATGGTTTTCAAAGTTTAGTAGTGAGTTGGCTAATCTGAGATATTATAGCCAAAAGAGTTTAAGAAAAAGTAATCCTTAAGAACATAAGGAAATAGAGACAGTTATAAGTTACTTGGGCCTATTAAGCCAAATCGCAGACAAAAAAGACTCAAATGGTTACATTTGCTATAAATTGCTCATGCCAAAATTTTAGTAAAAACTAATTTAAGTGCTAAACTTGTTATTTTCAATAATTTTTTTAATTTTCAAATCATTGAATTCTTTTGGGCCTAATAGATCTTTTTAAATTTTCAAATTTAATAATAATAATAATAATAATAATAATAATAATAATAATAATAATAATAATAATAATAATAATAATAATAATAATAAGTAATGATAAAATAATAATTCAATTCAAAATTCTTTATTCACTGAACATACATTATAATTTACAATATTTAGCAGGTCTTATACTACTAATATATATAATAATAATAATAATAATAATAATAATAATAATAATAATAATAATAATAGTAATGAAGTGACTGTACAGTTCTCTGAAAAGGGACTTCTAAGGGGATACACATTAGTTTCCATTGAGCCCCAAGGTTTAGTAGTTAAATAAGTTTTTAATTTTATTATTAAAAAGTAAAAACTAAAATGGTGCATATAATGAATGAGTGACAAAGATAATGGTAATTAAAATACAAATATTATGTAAAATCAATAATAGTGAAAATAGTAATAACAATACTAATTCTAATAACAATAATAATAATAATAATAATAATAATAATAATAATAATAATAATAATAATAATAATAATAATAATAATAATAATAATAATAATAATAATAATAATAATAATAATAATAATAATAATAATAATAATAATAATAATAATAATAATAATAATAATAATAATAAATAATAATAATAATAATAATAATAATAATAATAATAATAATAATAAGAAATAGTCGCAATTATTATTATTATTATAATTATTATTATTATTATTATTATTATTATTATTATTATTATTATTATTATTATGATTATTATTATTATTATTATTATTATTATTATTATTATTATTATTATTATTATTATTATTATTATTATTATTATTATTATTATTATTATATAATTATTATAATAATAATATAATAATTATTATATAATAATAATAATTAATATAAATATATATAAATAATTAATTATATAATATTTTTAATATTAATAATTATTAATATAATATTATAATATATTAATAATATAATAATAATTAATATTAATTAATTATTAAATAATTATTTTTTTTTTTTTTTTTTTTTTTATTTTTTTTTTTTTTTTTATTTTTTTAATATTTTATAATATTTTTAATATTATATAATATAATAATATAATAATTATAAATTATATATAATATATATAAATTAATATAAATATATGTAATATATATATATATATATATATATATTATATATATATTATATATATATATATAATATATATATATATATATATATATATATATATATATATATATTAAAGCAAAAAAAGGATAATTATATTATTTTTTACTTAAATTTTGTAATATTCGTTTAATTAAAGTTTCGATATAGGAAATTTCCTATGCAATTCCCCATTTGTTCCTATAGATATTATTCCTATAATGCCCTATAGGAATAAAACCTATTGGAACCAATGTGAAATTGCATAGGAAACTGAGGTACGTAAATATTTCCTATAAGAAAGTTTGGGTTCTTATAGTGACCATTAAAACCAATGAAAATTCCAATGGGACATTTTTTGCTGAGTCGGGTGGTTATTAGTGTGGCTGTGGGATCAAATGTTGGAGTAGGAAGGAGATGAAAGATTCATGCCTGTTCTGGGGGAGATACCTCAGTGCTCGTCACATCTAATGGAGAGTTAACGCAAAGTGCTGCCAGCATAGGTACTAGAACAAGCACCACCTCCTTCTTTCCAGCCTCATCTGTTCTGTGGAACTCTTCACCATCACCTATTTTTCCTCCTGTATTTAATCTTCCACTCTTCAGGGCTTCCGTCTACGCCCACCCGAGGGATGTGCGTTAGGTGTGTGTGTTTAAGCGAGTTTTCTCCCTTTGTGTGTGGCCCCTCCTTGAAGGGGCTCTGCTCGTGAGTGGTGATGATCTGTCTGTAAAAATAAAATAATATATATATATATATATATATATATATATATATATATATATATATATATATATATATATATATATATATATATATATATATATATATATATATATATATATATATATATATATATATATATATATATATATATATATATATATATATATATATATATATATATATATATATATATATATATACAGAGATGGGCACGATTTTGATTTTCAAAATCAAAATCACGATTTTAAAATCAAAATCACGATTTTGATTTTGATTTTAAAGTCACAAAATTCTAGCTGATTTTGATTTTGATTTAAAATCACAAAATTCTAACTGATTTTGATTTTGAAACTACATCAAAATCACTAAAATCACTTGTAAGACAGTTAATCTCAAGCGATGTAAAATTAGAACTACTTTTCTTTTCTCTGGGCTATGATCGCTTTGGGGCAGTCCTTTTCAGTCTCTTCCTTTTTCCATGAGTGATAACTTTTTTCCTTACAATTATCTTTCTTTACCTTTTTTAATTAATTAAAATAATTTGATGGCCTTTTGAAATATTACTGTTGTTTTAATTTCAATTTTATCATGCAATAAAAGAAACTTCAATGAGAGAGAGAGAGAGAGAGAGATAGAGAGAGAGAGAGAGAGAGAGAGAGAGAGAGAGAGAGAGAGAGAGAGAGAGAGAGAGAGAGAGAGAGAGAGAGAGAGATCTAGTTTTATCTTCTCAGTTACCATCGCTACAGGAGAACCTTCTTCAGTGTTGTCTTTCCCATGTTTGTGATAAATCTTATTTTCGCGAAGTCAATTTTTACCACTTATAACTAGGGTAGAGGCGAAGAAATACTGAAGTCGCCTCAGAACATCTAACCTCTTAGAAGAGTGCTTAGAAAGAGAGGTAATGTGATCTTTCCAAGAAAGATCACGAGAAAAAGAAGCAACAAGAATATTAAGGAGAGATGAAGGTCTGAGTTGAGTGTTTTCGAAGAAGATATCATAGTTGTGTGGAAGATTGTGTCGAATAGAGAGATGGAGGAATTGAGTTTTGGTAGCATTGTTTGAAATGCGAGATAGATCTGAGGTTAGTTGCTCCGAGACTACCTTCCTTGCATATATTAACTGTTGTTGAGAGGGGCTCCTTTCAAACTGAAAAGAGTAATGAAGGGTGGAATCATCGGCATAGGAGTGCATAGGAGATGAAATAATAGAGGGAAGGTCATTAATGAAAAGCAGAAAAATTATTGGGGATAGGACAGATCCTTGAGGAACACCACTATTAATAGATTTTTAGGATGAACGGTTGGCTGTCTACAACAGCTGCTATAGAACGACCGGAAAGGAAATTAGAGAGAAGATCACAGAGAGAAGGATAGATTCCGAAAGAGGGAAGTTTAGAAATCAAAGCTTTGTGTCAGACTCTATCGAAAGCTTTGGATATGTCCAGCAAGACAGCAAAAGATTCACCGAAATGCCGAAGAGTGGAGGACCAAATCTTCCTGTTAAGGATAGATTCAAAAACTTTAACTGAAGTTAAAGAAATGGAACCGTAGTTAGATTGTTGGGAGGGGTCACTCTTCTTCGGAACAGGCTGAATGAGCGCACGTTTCCTGCAAGAAGGAAGGTTCAAATAGAAAGATATATATATATATATATATATATATATATATATATATATATATATATATATATATAATATTATATATATATATATATATATATATATATATATATATATATATATATGTCTTCTCTGGTGGGCAAAGGCCTGAGGCCTACCAAATTCCACCAGAATTGGGGAACATTGGACGATAGTTAGAAGGTTGAGAAGGGTCCCTTTTCTTCGGCACAGGCTGAATGAGCGCACGTTTCCAGCAAGAAAGGAAGGTCAAAGTAGAAAGGCAAAGACGAAATAGTTTACCGAGGCAGGGTGCAAGCTCGGAAACACAAGTTTTGAGAACCGCAGGAGGAATAAAATCAGGACCTTACGCCTTCTTAATGATAAGCTCAGAGGGAGGGAGGAGTTGAAGGAGCAGGAATAGCTCCGGAATCGTTTAAGGTAGAGTTTGAGGCAAAAGTATGAGCGAAGAGTTCAACTTTAGTAGAAGGTAAAATGGCAGTTGTGCCATCAGAAGAGACTAGAGGAGGGAAAGAGGAAGAAGCAAAGTTAGAGTTAACATTTTTTGCAAAATGCCAGAAAGGTTGAGGAGAAGAGGAGCCAGAAATATTATTGCATTTGCGGCGGAGAAATGAGTTTTTGGTGCTGTGAAGAACAGATTTTTCACGATTTCAGGATGAAAAATAAATTGCATGAGTTTCTGGAGTTTGAAGACGACGGTAATCTCTGAATTCAGCATCCCTACGACGCATAGCGTGAGAACAAGTAGAGTTAAACCAAGATTTTTTAGGTTTAGTAGAAGGGAAAGAAAATGGAATGTACGCTTCCATGCCAGAGAGAATCTCCTCGGTTATACGCTCAGCACACTCCGAGGGACCCCCCCCCCACGAAAGCAATAATTATTCTATGGGAAATCAGAGAAGTACAACCGCAAGTCAGACCAGTTAGCAGCACCGAATTGCCACAAACGTCTTCTCGCCGAAGACAGGGGCCGTTCTTGCGGAAGACTTGAAGAGACAGAACAAGATATGGAGATAAGAAGGTAGAATAGAAAGGAAGTGTGAGCCTGAGTTAGCGCATGTTTTCGATCTATTCTACTCTCTTTCCCTTAATACTAATACTTTTTCTCTTTGCTAAAAGCACGCATATGTTCAGTCGATCCCAAAGAAAGGTAGAAGATCTAATCCTTCCAAACCATCACCATATTGCCCTCACTTGTATTCTGTCTAAAATCTTTGAAACTGTCCTTAACTCTCGTTTCCTTGATGATCTCTAATTTTATATCTTTCTGTCAGATCATAAGTATCACTTTCAACACTCTTTATCTATTAGATACAAAATCAGACCCGTACCCAGAACAAACTTTGAGGGGACGCAAACGATTTTCTGGACGGGCAAAAATATTAATGTTTTTTTTTTTCATAGTATATATATATATATATATATATATATATATATATATATATATATATATATATATATATATATATATTATATTATATATATATATATATATATATATATATATATATATATATATATATATATATATATATATATATATATATATTTTATATATGGCAAAATAATTTTAAAAATTTTTAATTATTTATTGAAAAAAAAAAAAATTCTTATTATTATTATTATTATTATTATTATTATTATTATTATTATTATATTATTATTATTATTATTTTTTTTTTCACCATACCCCCCCCAGGTAGGACTTTCTTCCTGTCAATAGGATCTTCCGAGGAAGATCCTTGGGTTTCTTGGGCCCACGGCGGATGCCGGAGATTATTAGTTATAACAGCTGGCTTTTCTTTCACTTTACCGCTGAACCACTTTTTACTTCTATGGTGAAAAAAAAAATTTACTATTATTATTATTATTATTATTATTATTAAAAATTTTTAATATTATTATTTATTATTATTATTATTATTATTATTATTATTATTATTATTATTATTATTATTATTATTATTATTATTATTATTATTATTATTATTATTATATATTTTTATATTATACTACTACTATTCTACTACTTCTGATTACTACTATTACTGTTGCTTCTTCTTCTATATAAATGTTGCAGTGCACTATAATATTTTCTGAAAGTGATTTTGGAAGTGATTTTGATTTTAAAGGTGATTTTGATTTTGATTTTCCAAATCACCGTCTTTGGAGGATTTTGATTTTGATTTTAAAATCACTGTTTTGTGGTGATTTTGATTTTGATTTTCAAAATCACTAAATTTAGTGATTTGCCCATCCTGTATATTATATATATATATATATATATATATATATATATATATATATATATATATATATATATATATATATATATATATATATATATATATATATATATATATATATATATATATATATATATATATATATATATATATATATATTTATTAATTATTAACAAAGTTTTGCTTAAATTTTATTATATAAACGAGCAGAAAACTACTTAAAATTTCTAGAAGTAAAAAAAAAAAAAATATCGTTGGTTCGATCATAGTATAATACTTATACTATGGTTCGATACTGAGGATAAAATATCGATATATCAGCTTTTAAAATATCATCGATATTTTTCGATACTATCCATAAATATCGATATCGATATATATATCGATGATCGAAACTCTTTCGGCATCCCTATTTTAAAGTAGTGCAAGCGGGCGACTACTGAAAGTTCTATCGAGGTCTCATACTTCTAAATGTATAGCCAGAAAGAATTGGAAAAGGTTTATATCGTGAACGTTTCTAATTTTATTTTATACTTGACACTATACTCTTTTTCTTCAAACCTAAACAATTAGCGAGTTATTCTTTGTCCAAAGATTTGTTCTGTTGGTTGAACTTAAACTCTATGTCATTTATAGCATTGTCTAGATGGGCATAGTAATGTAGGCCCAAAGTCTATGTGTAGGCCTCACGCAATTAGAAAATGATGACGATAGTTCTTGATGATAAGCCCTTGGAGAAGTAATAACGTAAGAAAATTTCAGTAACATAAATAAAATATCAAGATATGTAGAGCTGTCCTACTCCATGCTAATACTTAAGTTCATCTTGGCATTTTTTTTTTTTTTTATTTATTTTTTTTTTTTTTTTTAACGAAAAAGACAATTTATTGATTTAAGAAAATAAAAACAGCCATAAGGGCCTATGAGGATTGTCCCAGTCCAAAAAAAAAATTACAAAAGTTTCTGTTCACTAAGATGCAAACAATCAAGCCAACAATATTATTACCCATGCTATGATATTTGTAATTGCATTGCTGAAAAAAAAATGAAAATTATGAATGCAGTTTATTAAACCAAACCATAAATAAATGGTTCATATAAATTCTAAATTAGCATGCAAAATCCATGATATCACAAATTATTGTCAAGAATACTAAAATATGTTGCCTTAGCAGATTATCATCCTAAACCTTGATTATCCATATATTTATCTAACATCTAAAAAGTTAGTTAATATCAATATTACCTTACAGTAAACCATTCTAGAAACTTTCTGGTATTTAGTTCTTATTCAAAATATGGTAGTTGTCTGGTTCATAGTGAATCTTTTTGTATGAGACTAAGTTGTTTAAACTAACAATATACCTACACGTTTCGTGTTTTAACTGGATTTAATTTTTTTATTTTTTTTATTTATTTTTTTAAATGTTTGTAATGTCAATGATCTAGAAACCTTGTCGTAATAAAAATTCGTAGGCTATGTTGTTAGTTTCAAATTCCTACGTGTAGTTCCAGCCATACTCGCAATGCGTAGGTATGTTGTTATTTTCATTAACCTGCTCGTACTAAAAAATCCATTACCGTGAACGCTACAATTACTGGCCTTTCTTCTTACAAAATCTACCTAAAATAATTTGGCCCTAATTTTGATTCTCTTTATTCTTTCTATAGAAACTTGAGGTTCCATTCTTGTCTAGGATATCCCTGAGTAGGGACCGACCAGGGCTGGAATTTTGCCATAGGCAGGGTTGCTTAAAATTTGTGAAGAGGTTAAAAGCATTGAAATTTTAGGCTTTGAAAATTAGATTTAATTATAAAGAAGGAGTAGAATAGTCAACATTCATTTAAATTAATGATTATATACATTATTCAGAAAATTAGTTATTTAATTACTGTGTATCAAATATGTATAATTTAGCTACATTTTAAAATTATTTTCTTTATACTTTCAGTCAATATGGCTAAAAGATCAGCTTTAGCAATATGGGAGTACTTTACAATATTTCAGGATTGACTTGAAATAGCTAAATTTAACATCTGCAGCCAGGAAATTAGAAGAGGACCTCTGGGTACCCCAAGTAAAAAATCTTAAAATCTTTATGGGGGCATTTAAAATCAAAATACAAAGATTAACATTCACCAGCAAAAGAGGAGCGGTCAAAAGAAATAGGAAAGAAAAGAAAATATTGAAAAAAACAAGAAGAAAAATCTTAATTTTTGTTTAATTTAATCCACCATTAAAAAGTATAATTTGCAATTTTAACACCGGTTTTCCCTGATTATTAGCTGGGGAGGGCCAGGACTGGGGCCCTAATCGGTCCATACCCCTGAGTATAATTTTTGGGAATTGCCCCTTTGTCCGAGTTGCTCATATAATGACCATTATTTCCTCTTGGTCCTCTGGTATTTGGTCCTTCCTGTGTCACTAAATGACACTCCACTCTCAAATTGCTAGAACAGCAAGTCCTTAGAACCATAACTATTAATTGATGTATTGGAGGACTAGAGGTCATATCTATAACCTCTTCTCTAGAACTTTTTCTATTATTTATGGTTGTTTTTTTGAAAATTAGCATAAACAATTGTAACCAGTCAATCCCAAGAAACTTGGATTCCTAGACCAGTTTCCACTGTTGTCAATGTGAATTCTACCTGTTTCTTAACTTGATTTGAAAGACTATCTAGAAATCTTTTTCATACCAGTGGCATATTTTGCACATACAGTTATGGAAATGCTCTTTTTACTAATCCCTCAAGTCTCAAAGCATACATTGATGATGTCTCATTCTTCTTCATGCTTGCTTCCATAAATTTTTTGATATCTCTTTTCTGGTCTTTAACAACCCATTCCTGATACCATTGAAGCAGCTTACTTTTTGCTTCCTCATAATTGTAGGTTCCTTTTACCACTGTTTGGTAAACTTTTAACACAGGGCCTTCCAAATATGATCCCAAAAGGGGTAACATTCCTTCTGAAGATCCAAGGAAAGTCTTTATTACCATAATATTCAAATCTTTCTAGAAACTGATATAATGTTCTCCCCCCATTCTGTTGATTTTTACATGGTTTTATTACTTTGATAGTCTTAGTTATTGACAATGTTTGAATAAGAGCTGTCATTGATTTTATCATTTCATTATTCTGGGCTAGAATAGCCTGTAACATTATTGAATCTACTTTCAAATCCTGAGATTCCTCTTGGGCAGGATTAGTTTGAGAAGCTGTCTCAGAGACAGGTGTTTGGATGTATGCAATGTTTTTATCTCCTTGATGCTTCTCTAAATATTAATTTATTTTGTTCATGATTTTATATTGTTGGTTTCTTAGGAATATGCTTTTGGTCCAAAAGGATCACTCTGTTAATAAATTGAAAATGTGACACTGTGCTTGCAACAAAAATGAAATTGTTCAGCAAGTGAACAGAAAATGACCATCAGAGAAAACTACGCTCTGCTACCAGTGAAGAAGGGTAGACTGGTTGGAAAAGAAGTACAGTAAGTAATGAAAGTATGAAATAATACTCACAAACTTCTTCAAGTTAAAGGGGCTTCCCCAGAGCAATGAATCAGACCACTCGAAAATAGCCCAACCCAAGACTGTAGAAGCACTTCCTCACCCAACTCAACCCTTTGTTTTGAAAACCATGCCTCTGAAATCTCTACCTCTCTGGTTCACTCTAGAAACAAGCAGGATGTACTAAAGCAAAAAAAACAAGAAAAATTACTTACAAGGTTGGT
The DNA here is from genome assembly GCA_009176605.1 of Armadillidium nasatum. Taxonomy (NCBI): domain Eukaryota; kingdom Metazoa; phylum Arthropoda; class Malacostraca; order Isopoda; family Armadillidiidae; genus Armadillidium; species Armadillidium nasatum. The sequence continues at coordinate 53,726 of SEYY01002489.1, forward strand.
TACACCTAGCGAGTGCTGTTACAAGCCAGCAAATTGAACACGTGTGAAGGTAATCAGAAAAAATGAGAAAATATATATTTTTTGTTTATTTGCAACGCAATTAATTCTGTTGCTCAAAATTTTTCTTTTTCTTTTGTTTTTGGTGTTTTTTGGTTGTGGATAATAATAAGCTATTAAGGCCACACATTTCTTTATTCATACTCTTTGTAAGGGTGGTATATAATAATAAAAATAATAATAATAATATATATATATATATATATATATATATATATATATATATATATATATATATATATATATATATATATATATATATATATATATATATATATATATATATATATATATATATATATATATATATATATATATATATATATATATATATATATATATATATATATATATATATATATATATATATATATATATATATATATATATATATATATATATATATATATATATATATATATATATATATATATATATATATATATATATATATGATACAACAATGTTTATGGGTAAGCACATGTCTTCATCCTTCCATTGGTTAATAATATTAGGAGGATTAGTAAGGGGAAGTGTGTGTGTGTGCCTTGACTTTGTAATTCTAGCAGGGTTCTCCTGCTTATTTGTCTATCCTCCTCTTGATCATTCACTTTCAGAGTGAGAAATAGTGTAAAATATGGACAGTTCCAGAACTAGAAATGACGAAAAATATTAACACCAGAAGGAATCCAAACAATTGAAGGTTTGATGGTAAGGAGATCCCAGGATATGTCCCAAAAATCAGAAGTAAACCAAATAAAAAATGGAAGTTTGTCCATTTACAATTATGGACTTTATTTTTAGTCCCAAAGAGCAGCCAATAACTTATCCTCAGATGTAGATACTGGGAATTTCAGAACACTTTCTAAGATTAGATGAACCTTCTAGGAAATACCATACACCCTAAAGGCTTCCATTTAGCTTGTAGGGTTAGAATAACCACACCACAGTAGAGCACTGCTAATTCAATCTATTATCTAATCTTTCAAATAAAATTTATACTGTTATAATTTAATAACTATAAAAGACAAAGAAAATTATATAATTAAATATCCCAAAGCAGTTGAGCTCTAAGTAATAAATTCCTTAAGATTAAATGAACCTATATTGTTGAATAGGCTTTGCCCGTGAGTGGTGGTGATGTGTAAAAAAAAAAAAAAAAAAAAAAAAAAAAATGTTGGGTATCCTGATACCAGATAATTATTTATAACAGTAATACTGGTCATTATGAGATTTCAGGACATACAATGAAGATACAATACATTAAAATGAAGAAACCAGTAGAGCCCAATTAAGTAAGAAGGGTAATCATTATACTTCACCATATCCTTTTAAAAGATGATGTAGATTTCTTTCTTCTTAATACTTAGTTCTTTTATTTTTGTTAGGCCAGTGAAATAGATAAGATTCAGTAAAATTAAATGTAGGTAACAGAATAATAAATTATTGTTTATTCTTATCATTGGTAAATGAACTCTGAAAAAGGAGAGAAGGATCATATTTTAATATTCTGAATTTCCACATGAAAAGGCTTAATAAAGGTGATGTACACTAAGAATAAGGAAGTTTTTTTTCAGAAATTCTGCTTCTTTACACAATCTATTTAAATCAGAATAGAATCTATTTAAATACCTGTAAATGATCCCACCTTTTCAGATATTCTTACATATTTACATAGTTATATACAGTAATGTTAATTTAGAAATAAATTTTTAGTTTAACTTGAAATAAACTATTGTAAGGACTTGGATATTGTTTTTCCGACTCCATCCCCGGTTATAAAAATAGTGGACGTAACTATATCATTTTATACTCATAGCTGTATTATATCAGGGTTTAATTAAAGTTTTAATTTTATGATTAATTTATTTAGTCTTAAAATGAGTTATACATCTTGTACTTATCCAAAATATTTCCTTTTTAAGGTTACATTTTGGTAATTTTATAGTCAATTGATTCCATCTATTTCAATGGAAAATTTTAGATCAAAATTCAAATTACTAGATTAATTCAACATGGGTATAATATGGTCTCGGTTTAAGGTAAGTAATTGGCATTGTCTAATTTTATTGTTATGAATGTTAAATAGGGTTAAGTAACTGGGATATTTACGACTTTATTTTTCTTTTGTTTATATTTCAATAAGTACAGTAATTATGTAGACTATCATTATCTTGACTATTCTGATATATATAAGATGGGATGATTAATCATCATCAGCAAAATCAGCATATTTTTCCTTATTCATATTCTTCAATTTCTTTTGATTAATTTACATATATTGGCTTATAAATATATCTCTGCTCCACCTTTTTCTGTTGAGAGTGAAAGGCTGTTTAGTAGTTGGGGTCAAAAGAGTGCCAGCCATTATATTTGATGGGATGACCAAGTACATTCCCTCTTCAACTAAATCTTTTTCTTCCTAAAATCCATGGTTTTATGGTGCCTCCTCTCATGCATATTGAGTGTGGAAAAACTTTTATCGCTCTTTCTAATTTTTATTCAGCTCAGAATCATTGCAGGGATATATTTTGACAAGCCAAGCACGCTTCCACCAAAAGGAAGTGAGCTGACCTTTTGGTTTCTGATAAAAATTTCTGGCCCCTTTCCAAAAATATCTCCAATAACTTTTGCAAATCTTCCTTTCCTCCTCTTATTTGATCTGATGGGTCAGTAGCTAATACTTCTTCTGGAAATTCAAATGTCTTCAGCCTCTTTTTTTTTTTTTTTTTTTTTTCTCCGAGTAATTGCACCTGTCCCTGGGTAATTCTGACACCCATCCTCCTACTCCTTCTCTCATGTGTCCTGTGTATCAACCTGTGATTATTCATGATTGGGTGTATGGGATCCAGAAATCTATGAATGTTAAGAAGGCTAGTGGCCTGAATGGCCTTTCTCCATGTGTTCTGAGAGAGTGTGCTCTGAGTTGACTCCTGTCCAATATATATATATATATATATATATATATATATATATATATATATATATATATATATATATATATATATATATATATATATATATATATATATATATATTATTATTATTATTATTATTATTATTATTATTATTATTATTATTATTATTAAAACTTGTTAAAAAAAAATATATACTGCTCTCTATGCCCTAATACTAATACTTTACCTCAGTGCTGCAAGCATGCGTATGTTCAGCTGATCCCAAAGAAGGGTAACCACTCTGACTCCTCTAACTTGTGTCCCATAGTTCTTGTGTTCTGTTTAAAATCTTTGAAATCCTCCTTAACTCATTTCTTGGATCATCTTGAGTCATTTCTTTCTTTCAGATCACCAGTATGGCTTTCGATGTTCTAGGTCTACTGGTGGCACACATTCTTATCTTACTGATTTATGGTCTGCTGCTCTTAGGGATTATGGGGAGTCCTGTGTGGTGGCACTTGACATGTCAAAGGTTTTGACAGGGTATGTGTCACAACTCTCCAAGCTTCCTTCCTTTGGGTTATCTTCTCATGTCCAGTTTTCTCTCAGATCATTCCATATCGGCACTTGTCAATGAAGCGACCTCTTTGTCCTATTCTGTCAATTGTGGTGTTCTTCAGGGTTCTGTTCTATCTCCAACTTCATTCTTACTTTTCATTAAGAATCTCAACTGCACTTCTAACTCTGTTCACTTTTACTCCAATGACTCAACTCTCCATTCTTCTACTCATTTCAAATCTGCACCTTCTTTTGCTTCTAGAGTTGCTTCTCATCTTCAACTTTCTGATTATATTCTTGCCAATCTGGAAGGGATTTCTCAGTGAAATCACCGCTACCTTGTTAGATTCTACTTATAAAAACTCGACTTCTTCACATCTCCCTCTCAAAAACACCTAACTTTCCTATCTCCTTTGATGGCTTTCCCGTTTCAACTGTAAACATCATAAACATTCTTGGTTTAAACATTAAACTGTTTTGGAAACCAAGTATCGCAATAGTTGCCAAGACAGCCTCTGAGGAGCTGAGCATACTGTTCAAGTTGCAAAAATTTTTTTTTTCTGAACAGTTACTACTGATCTTATTTACCCTTGTATGGAATACTGTTTGGGGGAGAGGGGGGCTCTGGTTCTTCCACTCTTGACCCTCTATCTCTGTGACATGATGTTGGTGCACTATCTCTTTCCTATAGGTACTAAGATGGCAGGTGTTCAAGGGAATTGGCCTCTCTCATTTCACCACCATTGCATTGCCCTAATATCACAAGGAGTGCCCATCTTTCACATGTATTTTGTGTGAATACCTGAAACCCAGGTTTTGCTTGTTGTGGCACCTCCTTCATTCCAATTACCACTATTCTGTGGAACTCCAAAAATCTATTTTTCCTTTTGCGTTTCATCTTCCTCTCTTCAATGCTTCCATTTGTGCCCACCTTTTGTGGTTTATGGGTGCCTTCTCCTTGAAAAGGGTTCTGCTCCCAAGTGGCAGTAAAAAAAAAAAAAGAAAATATATATATATATATATATATATATATATATATATATATATATATATATATATATATATATATATATATATATATATATATATATATATATATATATATATATATTTATAAATATTGAGGTAGTGCATTGTTGTCATAAAAATGAAATTGAAGAGAAAGAACTCTTGCCGCCTTAAATTAAATATGAATCATATATAGATAATCAATTTAGAATTATTCCTTAGAAACGACTCCCTATTTATGATTTTTCTTTCCAGAAAAAAGAATCTACTAAAGACAAACTTCAAAAAATTCAAAATGTAAGTTATTTTCATAACTCATTTTTAAAAATAATTTCATGATTTTTTTTATTCAAACCACAAGTCAGTTTTCATTTGATTGTTTGAAATGTTAAGAATGTTTTTTTTTTTTTTTAAATAAAAACTAGTACTAATCATTTATTCAGTTTTCTAAATAATGAATGTTTTATTTTTCAGGAAATCAGTAATTTGGAAGAATACAGAGAGCATACTGAACAGAGGAGGAAAAAACTTGTTGGCAGTCTCATAGCCTATAGCATTTTCTTTTATCTTATAGCCGCTATTATAGGTTATTTTTATTATTTGCCACCAACTCTCTCAGAAAAACTTTTGTATGCTACTCCATTTATAGGATTTATTGTTTTGTAAGAATTTTTTCCTCTTCATCTTGTTTCTTGTTATCCTTAGTATATTTAACAAAAATTAGAGAAATTTTCTTACTTAAATAGAAATTTAAGGTAAATGCACTTATTTTTTTTCAGAATATATGTCATCAAGCAATTACTTTCTTGTTATTATCGATGGAAGGTTAGAAGAAATGAAAATAAGCTTAGTGCTTTAAAGGATAAAAAAGCAGAAATATTAGAACAAGTCATGGATACAGAAACTTACAAGGTGGCCAAAGAAATTTTAGAAATTTATGCTCCTGAACAGATAAGAAAAACATCTATGGTATTAAATATGCTTCCTTTTTGTTATGTTTGAATTTATTTTCATGTATTAGAACTCATTTTTCAATTAGTACGAGTACATATTGCATTAGATTTATTATTATTTTTCATTTTACAGGCAATCAAATCTCCCCTAGTGACACCTATATCCAGTAGTACTCAAAGAATGACTATTCCTTCAAGTTTGTGATATTCTCATTGTTGTGTCGCAGATGTTGATTATATTAGGATTGTTTAATAATTTTTTAAATTGTTTGATTAGTTTTACTTCATAATTATATCAGAATTTCTCACCAGGTTCTGGAGATGTTAGGAGGCGAATTATTTCTCCTCAAACTTCTCAGAGCTATTCTCAAAGGCAAATTCACACCCCTGTTCGTCCAGCTAATCTTCCAACACCGTTACCATTTACAAGGCCAGCTGTTACGCCAAGGCCTCAGCAAATAAGACCAAGTATGTATTTACATTTACTTACTATGTTCTAATTTAACTTGAGTGGAGTTTATCACCTGAGCATTTTTTTAATATTCATTTGTAGTTAGGGTTTTGTTTTTATTTTTTTGTGAGTTGTTAGTGTGGTTAAATTACACAGCTCAATTACTTTTTCATATATGGTTTTTGTTTTTAACAAAATTAACCAAAAATTTAATTTAAAAGATCTTAGTTCATCTAGTTCTCTTCAGAGTTCAAGAATTAGGTATTCATCAGTTGCACCAATGAATTCTCTTCAGTTTAGTCGTAAGTATTAGTGTGATTATAACATATAGTGTATTATTATTATTATTAT
>SEYY01002489.1:62500-65000 GCA_009176605.1 Armadillidium nasatum
TATATATATATAAATAAAATAAAAAAAAAAAAAAAAACAATTTAATATTATATATAATATATATATTATATAAGTTATATATATATATATTAATAATTAAATTTAATAATTAGAATATAATGATTATAATAGATAATATAATAATAAGTAATATAATAATATAATTAATAATAATTAATATAATAACATATATAATAATAATAATAATAATACATACATATAACAAGATCTTAATAATAAATAAAATATTTATAATTTAATATATAATAATAATAATAAAAATAATAATAAATGTAATAATAATATAATAAGTAATAAATAATAATAATTAATAATGTAATATAAACTTCTACAGAAATTAACAGTTTTCATTCATGCAAGATTTTGATATCAGTATCGGGCGTTTTTTACCAATACTTACTAAAATTTTATATACTGATATGATATCAATATTTACCGATACTAATACTCGACTCCATCCCTTATATATATATATATATATATATATATATATATATATATATATATATATATATATATATATATATATATATATATATATATATATATATATATATATATATATATATATATATATATATATATATATATATATATATATATATATATATACTGAGAGCTACTGTAAATCCTTCTGCAAGCAGTAGTGTGACTGAACCCCCTGGGCCTCCTATGCCAAGACCCATTCTCCCAAGGGAAAGGGGGATTTTAGACAGATTTGTTGAATATTTAGTAGGTGATGGACCTTCTAATAGATATGCATTAGTGTGCAAGCAGTGTGAAAGCCACAATGGAATGGCTTTAAAAGAAGAGTTTCCGTTATATAGGTAATATATATATATATATATATATATATATATATATATATATATATATATATATATATATATATATATATATATATATATATATATATATATATATATATATATATATATATATATATATATATTAAGGGTATTGCAAACCAAAGTGAACGCGAACGCTAGCAGTTGCCAAACTTCTGTAGTTAGTGCTCACTAAAGAATTTTTTATACCTTTCAAACTTCTAATTTTAAAGAATCTCATTATAATTCAGATACCCGCGCAGCTGTCTAAATCACTGAACTTGTTAGCAATATTGAATTGATCGTTTTCCCGGTATTATTCGTCTTGTTGTTTCCTCTCTTTTAGGAGAAATAAAGGAACAAACTAAAAACAAATGTTTGCATGACCATTCATGCAGATCTCCCATCAGACTAAGCCGCTCGAAGTATTTGCACTTTGGTGTGTCCTTTTTTTTTTTTTTTTTTTTAAATAAACTTTTCTCAGATATATTTTCCAATAGTAGCTATTGCAGATTGCCATCGTTTACCCTTGTCAGTAATATTATTCCTCAAGGCTTTGTACTTGATAATATCCATTATTATCCACTTCATCGTCTTCCACTCTTTTGCTGAAGACTTCACCATTCACTTTTTTTTTTTCCTATAAAGAAAATCTACTCAATCGCAAAGAAGAAATTATAGGTTGACTGCTTTGGAGTTAATCTCTGATCTTGTGTCCCTAATTACCTGTTCAGATGACATTTGAAATGTCTACAATTTGTATCTAGGTTCAAAATTTCTTTTGTGCTGACGAAAATGAAATAAAATCTCTTGAAAAAACTAGTACTTTTATTCCTTCATTTTCAATTATTTCTGATAAATTAGGTTTTCTCCAAGGAAAATATTCTTACTTTGGCAAGACCAAAATTATCAGAAATGCCATTTTATCTTGTGAGTTATCTTTCCAAAATAAATGCTTAAATTAATAAAAGAAGTTTCTGAAAACTTGTGTTATAATATACAATAAAATTAATTATACTTTTGAAAAAAAAGTTATATATTATAGCATATTGTATTCGTCCAAACACAGTCCCATGTTTATTGGGATTATCCTGAACAGAAAGAAGAGATGAAAATGTGCACATATTTTCCGAGGTTAGTATGTAAGAGAGCAGAGATAATATGGTAATATTCAATGTATATAAAACACAGTTCGTTCCATTGTTTGATGGCATACTATTTCACTTAATTGTACATCCCCCAAAACATTTTCTTGTGATTTTTAGTGGAAATATCACATTATTTCTCACTAAATAAGCTTCTAAGAGGTTAGATGTTCTGAAGCGCTATCAAAATATATTTATTTCCAGTCTTATCTTTTCTCTGTCTAGCCCTCTTATCCCAGACTTGACTGCTATATCCGTTCCATGTATTCCATGTGTAAGATCTTTAAAACCTTCTAACTTCCTCTTACCTGAACACTATCTAAGGCCGTGTATTAGGAATATATACCAAGAGTTTGATTATTAATATATAAGGAATGGATTGTTTTTTTTCTCTCTCCATGATACATTTCACACTATACTCTTAATTCAATAAAAATACTAGTGTTTGAAAATCAAATACTGGACATTTTTAATTTTACAAACCAAAAGTCAAAGTCGGATATTTAA
>SEYY01002489.1:72500-92500 GCA_009176605.1 Armadillidium nasatum
AATCAGTACGGTTGTTTGCCTTGGCATATTTTAGTCCAGATATTGTGTAATTGAATTGTTTTTATATATTTTGCATGTTTATTTAGGTTAGAATATTATTTACTTTAATTTAACTGGGATAGTCTCTATTTTCCTTATGACTTTGTTTGGGTATTATTGAGTGATTTTGTAGCCCACTGCTTCAACTGAAACTGATCCAAAGTGAGGGTTTGCGTTTTTTCACGGGGACTCCCCGCCAAGGTTAGCCAAGAGGTTAAAGCAAACCTGATACCTCTCTCACTCAAAAGAGAACGTTTCATGTACTCTTGCTCCAAACACCTAAGCCCTCAGCAGTAACCACTCTTGTAGGATGACCCGAAAACCAACTTCTTTGGTTATTTGTAATGTAATATACACTATTATCTCGTTTCTAAATATTATTTACAAGGTACTGTCTCATGCCAATGACAAATATCCCTCACCGTGATTCATTCTTGCAGCCTCTATTTGAATTGCTGTGTATTAGATTGTAATTCTCTATGTATTATACACATTTTGTGTGGCCTAATTCGTTCAACTCTTCAATTTTTCTTTAGCTGTGAAATTGTTGCATCATTTATACTATACTGCTTTTCTTAACCCTTGTTGCATCCTCCTACTTAAGAGTTCGTGTGTCTCTTCTTTTAATGCATTCATTTTCAATTCTCTATTTAGCTCTCAAACTTCAGACTTAAGCCACAGTGTTCATTTACGTACTCTACTTATAAAATTTGGAACACAATTCAGTTACTTCACCCTCATTCAGATATATTTTTTGACTTCTTGAATATTTAGGTCTGAATTTGGTTTTCATTAATTCTGATTGGGTTCACATATATATATATATATATATATATATATATATATATATATATATATATATATATATATATATATATATATATATATATATATATATATATATATATATATATATATATATATATAATATATAAAGAAAAAGAACAAGAGTCTAAAGATGTATTAACTTCAAGTTCAACGTTTGATTCGAATGGAAAAATAAATACCAAAATAGATTCTTTAGAAGAGAGAGAGGACAAACGAAGTTCTGGTGAAGAAAATGAAGTACCTCAGTCATCAACGGAGGTAACACCAGATGAAAGCCGTCACGAGTTACCAACCGAGGGAGAAAAATAACAATTGCAAAATTACATGACATTTTTTTCTGTTACTCTTATATAGAATCCCTTGTTTTTGAAATCTCAAATCCCCAGAAATGCATTATATGTTTTTGTCTTATTTTTCGCTCCATTTGTTAATAAGATAAATTCTGTTGAGAAACTGGGATTGTTAATTCTTTTAATTACTAAATTTCCTTTTTTTCCCCAAAACTGCTCTTTTACTAATTTTTAATGTTTAATGTTCATGTTACTTTTTTTTTTTTTGTTAATTCTATTAAAATAGAAAAATTTAATTCAATAGTCAGAGAGTTACTTTAAGATTCTCAGGTGCTATTATTATTAATTTTATTATTATTTATTATTATTAACTTCCTCTAAAAGATCTTAAAAAAGAATAATTTAGGTTTTTGTGTATTACGGAAAATTTTTTGTACTGTTTGTAAAAGAGCGAAATGTTATAGAGGTTTTGTTTGTAATGTAATATACGTCAAGCTCGTTAATGATGCTTGTGTTTTTGAATTTCAAAATAAAACCGATTTGTGCTTTATTCTTATATTTTCCTATTCCAGGTTTAGGTTCATTTTCATGTGAGCTTAATCTATTTCAGAACGTAAATATATAAAACCGAGTTAGCCCTGTTTTGATTTTTTTCTTTTGACATTAATTGTACAAGATTTAGAAATTAAATAGTATTTCGCAGTTGAAGTTCATTAATAAGCTTTGAAAACCAAGTTATCTAAAAAAATTTCCACGACTAGTAAAAATTTCCATTGTTTACTGACATTTTGATTTAGTATACGCAAACTGATGTGTCTCCGGTGGTATGTGAACTATAATATATGATTCTTTATACGAAAGGCTATGTCCTAATAGAAATATAGAATCTACTAAATATAAAGATTTAAATTATGAAAAGTTATCAACTAAAGAAAATCCTGTATATTTTATTTTAGTCAGTAAAGATTAAAATTCTAAGATGCATAAATTTTACTAAAAATAATAAAAAATAGAGAGCAAAGTATTTGGAAGGTATTTGCACTTAAATACTGTATATTTAATGGTTTTGTTTTGGTTCCCTGTTATAAAACTTTTATCTCTTCATCGATTAAAAATGTATAATGTATAAATTGTGCTTTGAATTTCCAACAGTTAACATTTTGGGTAGCAATAAAGAGAGATTTAAGTTTTTTACTTTCAGGATGGAATTGAATAAAAAATGCTGTCGATGGAAGTTTTGTTTCATAACATTATTCTGCACCGAAATATATTCACCAGCTATTGAAAGAATGATGAAAACAAACTTGAAAAGCCCATTATGAAAATATACGACAAAAAAAAAAAAAAATAGTACTGCCACACTTTATTAAGAGACGTAACAGTTTGTCAGTCACTCGTTAGATACTTTAAAGTCTAAGCAAGTTTTTTAACTCAACCACCTTTGGTAAACATTATTGAAAAATTTGACGCACTGGTAAATAAATGAAGTTACTTTTACCAACACACATGTCTAACCAAATTAATATTTCTGGGATGTTATAACCACCTGTCCAATTTGTTTCAGAAAATAGTAGCATTTCTTTATCTCATAATCAGCACTGGACAATTTAAGAATTTCTCTATACATTTATGACAAAAACCACCAGATCATCGGTCTTCAAACTTGGGTGCAGACTTACCTATTTAAGCATCTTAAATTTTCAATTGGTAAACGATTGGAAATTTTTAAATTACTGTTCTACCTTCACTCATTTGTTTTAAGCTGCATATACAAACAATCTTTTAGACAGGCAAAATTAACAGGCAATTATTTATCCCTTTCTAAAAGATGTTTAATATACTGGTAATAGTAGAGGTATTGATTTTCGTAAAGAAACTGGGAGAGGAAAGGAAGCTTTAGAAAATACCGATCTAGAAAAAGTACTTTTTGCACCTAAAAATTCCCTAACATATATATACCTAAAGTTTAAAAAATTATTGTTGATTTCTTTGTCCTAGTGGAAACCTGTTAAAATTTTCAGCTCGAAGTTTTATTCAAATATGTATTAATTATGAACATATATGTAAAGACACTAAGAGGGGAGAGCTTGAATAATAAATTTTGATGCTATTGAATTCTCTCTTGAGTTTTAGTAGTATATAAAAGAATTTAACTAAAGCACAATGAACATTAACAAAAACAGGACTAAATATTCCATAAAAGTATATCATTTATAATATTTTATTGCAACAGCTTTTAAACCATACCTGATACAGGCAAGATATATATATATATATATATATATATATATATATATATATATATATATATATATATATATATATATATATATATATATATATATATATATATATATATATATATATATATATTATATATATATATATATATATATATATATATATAATATATATATATATTTAATAAAAATAATAATAAAACTGTATTGGCTTCTAAACTGACAATATTTTTGTACTCGTCTAAAAACTTTAATTTTAGTGAGAACATTTTCTTCTTCATTTCTTTTGTAAAATTTCTAAACCAAAAATATGGTTAAGAAAATATTTTTTTTGTACTTTGGTAGTTAACTTTAAAATTAATAAAAGAAGATTCAAGAAGCCACACGAGATGTACCATCAAATTCCATTCCAACACCAGTCATTCCTTCAACTTCTACTTCAGATTCACCAGCGTTTAACATATTGAGTGTGACATTATTAACGCTAAGCATTGATCGACTCGCTGCATTGGTTGAGCGGCTGGACGGAGAGTTGGCGCTTATTGGTTGACCTGCTGAAACAATTGAGGGAGATGAAGAACTAACCTGAAGACTTGAAACTGTTTGTGTTGAAAGACCAGAGTCGTCAAAAGCCTTTTTCTTCAAAGCTGTTCTTATCTGAGTTCTAATAAAAGACAAATAATTTATTAATGAAATAATAAAAAGAACCTTAATGAAGATTTTTTTTGTTTTTTTGTTTTTTACAACATGAATTGACAATTTATAACAAATTACAAATTAATTTTATTTCTCTAACACAAAGATACTCGTTCAAATGGTTGAGGTCAAAGCACGATAAATACATTACTTTTAAAATGAATATTATCAGAAAATAAATATAAAAAATATCATTATCATTATTACTAATTTTTAAAGCATTTTCAGTGGAAAACCAATTGTCCAGAAAGGGGGAGAGGTGGGGGGGTGAATTAAATGTTTTAACCAGGATGTCTTAAAGTAATATATTTTAACCAATTCTTTCAAGTATTTGATACAAAAGGGGCCTAACTATAGTTTACTTACACCGTGCGGGACTTTATCCTTTGACTAATGACCCCTAAATCGTCTCCGAATCTTTTAACAGCAGTTCGTAGCATTTCAATTTCTTCATCTGTCCACTTTGTCCTTAAAACAAAAATGATTTTGATGAAGAAATAACTTTTATGAAATCTAAATTTACTTTTACAACTATGACTACATAATTAGGCCCCTTTATTTGACATGATCAAATTAAAATTTTTAATATATTATGTTTTATATGATATTTCTGTCTGCAGTACATAGAAAAGGATAACTATACTGAGATTTTTACTATTGTTAATGGTTAATTAATATATAAACACAAGAAAAAATGTCACCCCTAGTATATTGTACTTAAAAATAAGGAGTAATTTTTTCCCCCTTTGACTAAATTACACCTGCCTTTCAGTTTCACAAATATTCCACCAATTTGAGGAAATAATTAACATTAATTCTTTGAGATTCGTCCATATTAAGATACCAAAATTTCGGCCAAATTGGTGGAATCTCTGCCTTTTTTATTGCTTTTTCACTAAATATTACCAAAGATCTACAGGATTCAAGTCTATATGGGAATGATGTTTCGAAAGCTAGTTTTGACAGTGAGTAGAAGTTATTTGTTTTCTTGGGTGGCCGGGGCATCTATATGGTGTTCACCACGGGGACTTAATACAAAAAAGCAACACATCTAGTCTTACAAAATGATAATATAGTAATTTTTTGCTTCAAGTGTGTAATAACCTCAATTAAATCGGCCAGTATCTCGTAAGCAGAGCATCATAGATCACATTAGTTTGAAGTCCTTCATAGAAAACTTCATTATACAGCATAAATGACGTAATCGCCTACTAAATACATTTAAGTAAAAGCAAAAGGGAGATTCATCGGATCATATCACAGTTTTAGATGTTTGCAGGCCAGCCAGCGATTTTAGTGAGTGAAAAATCTACAAATGTGAAACTTTACAAATAGCTGCTAAAATGAGACTCTTATAATGCACTCAGCTAAATACAGCCCTTCAAAGTGCTCATCGAAAAATCTATTAGTATAAAAATTAGTTTCTACCTCTTTTATCGCTAATTCAGGTTATATATATATATATATATATATATATATATATATATATATATATATATATATATATATATATATATATATATATATATATATATATATATATATATATATATATATATATATATATATATATATATATATATATATATATATATATATTAGCATATTTGTAAAAATCTTAATTACATTAGGAAAGTTGGGTGAGATCAGCATTTTCAGTAGGAGTGTTACATAATAATCCAACAGAGCAATTTACATGTTTTTGATGTTGAAATGTTTTAGAGTTAAAAATTATACGGTTAGGTATTAGATAAACTTTTGTTTAAGCTAACTATTAACAAAATTTCTTTTATATATTCTTACATATATGGTTAACTGGAGTCCTATATTTCAATAACTTTAAAAGTTTGTCCTACCCTTTTTTAATTTGCAATGAGAAGGATGAAATTTTTAATTAGTTTTATGAAAAATTTATGCAAACTATTTAACTAATTTTGATTAAGTAATATCTTGTAAATAAATTGAAGAGAAGTATTTGGTATTTTATACTAAAATTTGAAATGATGTTGGAAGGTAGCATTTGTAACAATTTTTGTTTTCAAAAAGTAGGATGATAAAGTCTATTAAAACTGATCACAACATTGCAATGCAATAACTACTAAAAACGTTGAACATATAGAAGTTACACCAATCAAAGTTTTATATAATAAAGAGACTGCAGAGAGTTTGGGAGAGTGAAAGAATTTATAAGATGAAAAATCCTAGACTCCACCTTTTCGAAGAGAACTGTTTGAGTGGAACTACTCCAAAATTGAATCGAACTCCATACAGAGGCGAACAAACACCCCTATAAAGAATAAGTAACTGGGGTGGCGAGAAGAAATTACGAAGGGCAATCAGAACACCCAACCTCTTAGAAGCTTGTTTAGAAAGAGAAATAATGTCATCTTTCCAAGAAAGATCCAGAGAAAAATTAACACCAATAATATTAATGACAGACGCAGGTTTGAGTTGTGTTTTCGAAAGTGTCATAGTTGTGTGGAAGGTTGTATTGAGTAGAGAAATTAAGGAGCTGAGTTTTGAGGCAATGAAACGACCATGGTTTTTGTCCGAATTTGAAATACGAGAAAGATCAGATGCTAGTTGCTCCAAGGCTCTCTTTCCATCATTTAACTGATGTTGGGAGGGGCGTCATTTAAACTGAAAGGAGTAATGAAGAGTGGAGTCATTGGCATGGGAGTGGATAGATGAAGTAATAGGAAGATCATTAATGAAAAGTTGAAAAAGAGTTAGAAAGATGTTTCGGTATTCCAAGGAACCAAACTTTCTAGATTGAAAAATCATCCTGCAGTAGATTGTGCATTTCAAAGCAACAGGCACAACTTTAATAAGAAAATCACCTGGTCGACCTAGGAGGGCTCGTACCCCAAAAATTTAGAAGCAGTGAGGCGATCGCTCTGCAGTCTCCGAGACGTTCTTCATGAAGCATGCATTTGCTATTGTGATTCCTCAGAAAACTGTACGGAGAATCTCACACAAAGGCCACCATTTACATCCGTTTAAAATAATGGTGTGCAAGAACGCAGTGTGACAGACTGGTTAGGATGCAGGAGCTATACGAGAATATTCTGCAATATGTTCGGGAAGGTGCTCTATTACTACTCTTGGGCAATGACGAAGGTCATTTTCACTCGAGTGGCTGTGAAAACATCTAATGAAAAAGTTTCGCTACTGGTCTGAAGATAACTTTGCATGCTACACGAAAGACCGCTTCACTCCGAGCGAGTGACTGTGTAGAGAGTCGTTGCCGTTGGTAGCATCATCGGTCCTTATTTCTTAGAAGGGGATGACGTTTCTGTCCATTAAACCAAACAAATCTCTATTCATTACATATATATGTTTGAAAACATTTAAAGGCCACAACTTGAACATCTTGAGCTTGAAGAACGCAGTGTTTGGTTTCACAGCACATACAGCTCAAAGATTATTGCAATTATTTAAGGGAAATGTTTCCAGTTCGGCCGATCTCGTTGAGTGTCAATGTTGGGGTCCCCTAGCCACACCCCTTGGGATTTTTTTTTTCAGTGAGGCTATTTAAATCACGATTGTATGCACATCGACTCCAAATCCTTGATGCCCTTAAGGTTATTATTCAGCAAGAGATAGCTGCTGTTCCATTTGATATGGCAGTCTTCAGAAATTGAGTCCCAAGAGAATGCATACAATGACGGTCAAAAGAATACCATTCTTAAAACATGATGACTTAAAACTGTATTGAATGACATTTCATTTGAGCAAATAATATTTAGTTACCTTTAACAATTGTTTTTTTTTAGGAGGATATATTATTATATATATATATATATATATATATATATATATATATATATATATATATATATATATATATATATATATATATATATATATATATATATATATATATATATATATATATATATATATATATATATATATATATATATATATATATATATATATATATATATATATATATATATATATATATATATATATATATATATATATATATATATATAGCCATTTATTTATTAGAATATTAGAGAGTGAAAGTTTAGGTGAGATAGGAAAAAGAAGGAGTTATAATCTCTTCTCCAGAATAGATTGTTCACTAACTTGCAGAGATCATGTAAATAAAACCACACAAGTCCTGCACTTGCTTTTTCTTTTACTTATTTGCCCTGCTGCTAACTTGCTTCCGACATTTTATTTATTTGGTGAGTAGTTTTCAATTATTTTGTCCATTAATATTTTTTTTGTTTTTTGCATCTACTTGCATATCTGACAATTTTTCAGAGCTTGAGTGAGAATAGTAATTCATCTCAATAACGATGCAGATGTTAACACCCCAGGGTCGGAAGCTCCATCCTTATACTCTTTTCATCCAGGCTATAGATTTTCCTGGGTATATTAAAAGCTTCAAGGTTACCACAAAGTTTGCAGTAAGTTTTTTTCCTTTACTAATTAATTTGTTCTTAGGAGCCTATTACCCTACATGTAAACAAACCAGTTCCACCATCTTTTTTTGCACAAGCCGCCACTTTATATATATATATATATATATATATATATATATATATATATATATATATATATATATATATATATATATATATATATATATATATATATATATATATATATATGGGATATACCAAAATTTTTATACCGATACCTATATATAATACCTAAAAATATATATATACCGATATATTTATCTTATCCAAAAATTTGCCGATACCGATACAGTATAAAATATGCCGATACTATATATATATTCATCCATCCCTAATATATATATAAAATATAATAATATAAGGAATATACAATTTTATCCATTTTTGAAATTTGCTGTATATATATATATATATATATATATATATATATATATATATATATATATATATATATATATATATATATATATATATATATATATATATATATATATATATATATATATATATATATATATATATATATATATATATATATATATATATATATATATATATATATATATATATATATATATATATATATATATATATATATATAGGATGCGATACCAAAATTTTTACTATACCGATACCTAAAAATATGCCGATATTGCCGATACCACTACCGATACCTATACAAAAATTTTTACCGATACCGATACTAAAAAATATATATTATATATATTTAAATATATATATATATATATAATATATATATATATATATATATATATATATATATATATATATATATATATATATATATATATATATATATATATATATATATATATATATATATATATATATATATATATATATATATATATATATATATATATATATATATATATATATATATATATATATATATATATATATATATATATATATATATATATATATATATATATATATATATATATATATATATATATATATATATATATATATATATATATATATATATATATATATATATATATATATAGCAAAGTTAAAAACCTTTGAAAAAAAAGAAAGTTGCATCATGAATATTCATTTTGACTGCTTATTATTGCTTCTTAATATAATAAAATTTGCATTAAGCTTATTTCTAAAAATATCTGAGATCTTAACTGGGTCATACTTGAAAGTTTAAAATTGTGATGGAATAAATATTCAAAATAAAATAAATTTTAATACCTATATGAAAGTTTTGACATAATAATGAGCTTACCCTGCAGGTGATTGCTCAGAGGATGGATGTAATTGCATTGTAAGCTCTGCCAACTGATTGAATGCAGATCCAGCAGCTAAAAAAATCTCTCCAACCTGTAGGTAATAAAATAATGTTTTAGCTTACATTAAAAAATAAGTTATCCATAATGAAAAGGATATGAGCACCACTCAATTTATCATAAAGATACTAGAAAATTTTTATCATTCAAAGTGGTATTTAAGTCAAGAGAAAAAAAAATGTCATATATAATAATCAGTTAAGTATTGGCAATAAAAGCAATGAAATCATTATCAGCCTTTACAGACCTCAATTAATTGCTAAATTATTCAGTAGTGTAGGGCAAAAATAAATTTTGCCTTTACTATAAAATACTTTCATATGTAGCGATGTTCCCAGTTCAGAACTAGGGAACTTGTCTTATTATATTGGACTAAGATTCTGCTAAATTCAGCCGAGTTCAGTAATAATCAACATGCCTGAGTTTATTTCATTTAAATTTTTTGTTCATTTATTTAGGACATTCTGACTTATGTCGTCCCATTTACCAACTTTTCATTAATGATCTTCCCAGCTGCTCATCTAATCCTACCCATTCCTATGATATAAACTTCATCATTCTATTCATTTTAAATTTTCTTTTTTTTTTTTTATAGCAGAGCGGCCTCTTTACTTCAGCTTTCTAATCTTATTCTTGTTAATCTGGATAAAGTTTTTTGAGAGGTATCCTCGACTTTGACAAAATATTAAACTTCTTAAATCCACCTAAAAAAAAAAAAAAAACTTTCAAATTCTTTTCATTTTCAACAATTTTGTAGTCTCACCTGTGGACAATATGAACATTCTTCTTAACAACAAACAAAAAATTGTCTTGAAAACTATTTCATAATGGTTGCTAGGCTAGTTGCAAAGAAACTAAGAAATCTGTTCTGATTGTTACAATTTTTTTCCAGCTCTGCTTCCAACAATGAAAAAACTGTTGGGAGACATGTGTAGCAGTACCAGGGGATTACTTTGAAAAAGATTAGTGGAAGTTTGCTGTTTCTGGACACAAGTATTTTTTATCAACAAAGGTTAGATACCTTTTGAACATATCTCGTTTAAGTATATTTGAAAAAAAATAAATGAAAAATATAGCCTAAACAAAATATAACACACAAACTACATCTACAGTTCTAATAAAATTACTTTTCACTAAAAAAATATTTATTATTAAGGCATAAATTGATATCAAAATAAAATAAAACTTATCAAACTCTCTATGTTGTCTTTAATGGACAAATTTTCATACCTAAACATAATGGAAATTGCAACATTTAATAATACTAAATAATTTTTTTTAAAAATCTTACCTTGCTTGCAGAATTCATTCTAATAAACTTTTGAAAAACGTGAGAAAAAATTACAAGTGAAATAATTCTGAAAGTTTCAAAAACTCTAAAAAATATATATATATATATATATATATATATATATATATATATATATATATATATATATATATATATATATATATATATATATATATATATATATATATATATATATATATATATATATATATATATATATACATATATATATATATATATATATATATATATATATATATATATATATATATAATATATATATATATATATATATATATATATATATATATATATATATATATATATATATATATATATATATATATATATATATATATATATATATATATATATATATATATATATATATATATATATAATATATATATATATATATATATAATATATATATATATATATATATATATATATATATATATATATATATATATATATATATATTATAAATACTAACTGCTCATGGATCAAAATATTTTGAATTTTAAAAAGTCTGCTATGCTGTGAATCAAACCATCAACCTCTTGGATAGAAAGTAGGAATGTTACTAACCGAGACAAGAATGTACAAAAGAGGAACCACATCGGGAAGTCTCAAGAAATAATTATCAATCACTCCTGAACAGGCCCTTCACAACTGCACTCTGACACAGGGCAACAAGGCCAAGATTCTATTACTCTTTCGCAGACATATATATATATATATATATATATATATATATATATATATATATATAATATATATATATATATTATATATATATATATATATATATATATATATATATATATATATATATATATTTTTTCCACTAATTGCTCATGTATCAAAATATTTTAAATTTTTAAGTCTGCTATTCTGGGAATCAACCTCTTGGGTGGTAAGCAAGAGTGTTACTAACCGAACCATGACAGTACAAAAATGGAGTCATTCAGGAAGTCTCAAGAAACACTTATTAAGCAGACTCCTGAACTGTCTTGGCTTGGTTAGTAATGCTCTTACTTACTATCCAAGAGGTTGATGGTTCAATTCCTAGTATAGCAGAATTAAAAAAAAAAAATATTTTGATCCAAAAAAAAGTTTGGATTTAAAAAAAAAAAAAAAAAATATTTTTTTTTTTTTTTTTTTTTTTTTAATAAAATATTAAAAAATAAAGTAAATTATATATATTAAATTATTTAAAACAATTTTGCTTATATATATATATATATATATATATATATATATATATATATATATATATATATATATATATATATATATATATATATATATATATATATTTTATTGCCATTATTCAAAGGTCAGGGAATACAGGAGTTGAAGCACCCTTAGACAAATGATCATATGCCATACATTTATTTTCATTGCTATACTACAATAACGTTTAAATTAATCTTTCCTTAAAATATGCTTATTATTATTCATGCATATTATTATAATACAAGATGCAAATGCATGGCACACAAAGGGGGGTCTTCCCCCCATACCCCTAACCCATAAATGGTGATAAAATTTTTATTTATATACCGGCATATAAATTATTTTAAATAATTTAATATACATAACTTACTTTATTTCATATTTCATTGTCATAGTTTCAATATATCAAAGAAATTTTTTTTTTTTTTTACAATTTTCATACAATTCCCTCTGACACTGATTCAGCAACCTGGCAATGCAAAGCCAAATGATATAATGCCATTAATGATTAAAGTAGTATGATGAATTATTAAATCATCATAATTATTACTTTTTATTTTTAGTGTTTTTACTTTACAAAAACATTTTCCATGGCCCAAATAACCCCAAAAAATTAAATTTTAGACCAATTCATCTTCGTAGTTTTTGATATACAAAGAAAAAAATCTGGGACTGGGAGAGACATTTACCAAATTTTTTTATTTTATTCTTATTTTTATTGCATTTCCTGTGTTCTGTTCAAAAATGGTGAAAATCAGTTACCAGGCCAAAATCATACAGAATTACCATATTTTAGTTACAAATGAAAGCCCTTAGTACAAGTTCTTCATAAACAATGATATCGTTAGTGTAAATATTAAATATTAATAATTAATATTAAATAATTAATATTACTATTAATATTAATCTTGACTTTTTTTTTTTTTTTTTGCGTTTATTCATTTTAATGCATTTGCAGTTTTATGGAAAAATTATCAAAATCTGTTGAGGCCCTTCCATTAAACAATTACCTTTATATCTATACACCTGTATTTTTGATTCCTAAATTACCCCATATTCCAAATTTTGCATCATTCTGGAATTTTTATCTCATTTTAGTAAACTATTCTCAATAAATTACTAATTTAGTTTTAAATCAGTAAGAAAAACTGAAGCTAAGGTTCTCATGCTCCGTTAATACTGAACACAACCAGTTGCCTTCAACCACGGAATACCAATGTACCATGAAAATACCTTAAAGAACTTTATCATTTAACCACTGGTACTTCCTAACTTGAATACTTGAAACCTTTTCGTGCTCTTCATGAACTGGGACATCAGCACATGCAGCATGGTACTTCCTAATATCCTATTGCCATTCAAACTTTGAGGCAAGTCTACATACTACTACGAAGACTACTGAATTCAAACCGAAGGAGGGAAAGGACCAAAATATAAATGCTAATAAACAACCCGCACAAAAACTGAAAATAAATATATATATATATATATATATATATATATATATATATATATATATATATATATATATATATATATATATATATATATATATATATATATATATATATATATATATATATATATATATATATATATATATATATATATATATATATATATATATATATATATCACACCGCTCACGGGGATATCCTGTTCAAGGAGGGGTGTTAGAGCAATAATATACTGTATATATATATATATATATATATATATATATATATTTATATATATATATATATATATATATATATATATATATATATATATATATATATATTATATTTTACACATCATCATTGATTACGGCAGAGCCCTATTCAAGGAGGGGATGTTAGAACAAAAATAAAAAAATAAAACAACCCCCAAGTTCCACCTAACGCAAATTTCGTAGCTAAGATGTGGAATTTAAAATAATGGAGATTAAATTCAGCAGGAAACAGAAGATGGGAGAGAATTCCACAAAACAGAAGTGGCTTGAAAAAAGCAGGTACAACAGCGAACAACATTGAGTCAAAATTTATGTTCAGACAATGCACACCTTGTGCTACAAAGACACCGTAAAGGTGGAGGTATACAAGTGAATAGTTCCCTCGAGCATTTGCCGCTGTAGTACCTATAGAAAAGAGACAAGGTACCAACGTCACCTCGCAAAGATAAAGTTGCAAGCGAATTAGTAAGACCGGAACAGTTTACAAATCTTTTAGCCT
The DNA here is from genome assembly GCA_009176605.1 of Armadillidium nasatum. Classification (NCBI taxonomy): domain Eukaryota; kingdom Metazoa; phylum Arthropoda; class Malacostraca; order Isopoda; family Armadillidiidae; genus Armadillidium; species Armadillidium nasatum. Next base: position 87,101 of record SEYY01002489.1, read on the forward strand.
TTGAATCAACTCTATCCAAAAGACGGGTGAAACCTGAGCCATCGCAGGTATGAGAGCAGTACTCCATACAAGGGCGGATGAGGCTCTTGTTTAATTGGAGTAACTGCGAAGAAGGAAAAAATTCTCAGTCTAAACAGAACTTCCAGCTTCTTTGAGGCCACCTAGCAACCATTGTAATGTGAGGTTTCCAAGATATTATTTGTTTATGTGAAAGCCAAGAATATTTATATTGTCAACAGGAGAGAAGGGAGAACCATCGAAAGAAATATGAAAGTTAGGAGGTGTCTTTGAGAGAGAGATTTAAAAAGTTGATTTTTTAAAGAGTTGAATTTCACAAAGAAGAAACGGTACCACTGGGAAATTCTATCCAGATCTGCAAGAATGGAATCGGAAAGATGAGGACGAGAGGCAATTCTAGATGCAAAGGATGGAGCAGATTTGAAATGAGTAGAAGAATGGAGAGTCGAGTCTTCATCATATGAATTGATAGGGTTAGACGAGTAACTAAGAAGATCATAATGGAAAAGCAAGAATAGAGTAGGAGACAAGACAGAACACTGAGGAACACCACTATTGACAGAAAAGGAAGAAGTCACCCTATCAACAACAGCCGAAACGGAACGAATAGAAAGAAAGCTAGGCATAAGTAAGCAATGAGAAGGAGGAAACCCAAAGGAGGGAGCTTGGAAAGTAATGACGCATGCCACACAAGGTCAAATGCTTTAGATATGTCGAGTGCCACCACACAAGTCTCCCCATGGTCTCTAAAGGCAGAAGATTATAAACGTGAGATAGTGAAGTATACCACCAGTAAACTTCAAACGCCGCCGAAAGCCATATTGATGAACAGAAAGAAGGTGATGAGATTCTAGATGATCAAAGAAATGAGAATACAAGTGAGAGGTATAGGTAGATAGTTAGAAGAATCAGAGCGGCTACATTTCCTCGGAGTAGGTTGGACTAATGCTCGCTTCCAACACTGAGGGAAAGTATTAGTATTGAGGCATAGAGAGAAAAGTTGAACTAGGAATGGAGCTAGCTCAGAGGCACACTTCCTTAAAACTCGGGGAGGAATGCCATCCCGACCGCTTGCCTTCCTAACTTCATAGATTTCAAAAGCCCATGCATGTGATCAACTGTAATCACAGATAAATAGGACATCTGAGAGGAGGAGAAGGAGTAGGAGGAGGATTGCCGGAGTCGTCCACTGTGGAATTAGAAGAGAACAGGAGACCGAAGAGATTCGTCTTTTCAGTTGGAGTGTTAGCAACAGAACCATCAGAGCGAATAAGAGGAGGAAAGGAGGATTTACAGAAGTTGTTAGAGATGTTTTGGCAAGAGGGCAGAAAGATCAGTAGGAGAATTTAGGAGCTCAGCTTACCTTCTTCTATTGAAAGCTTGCTTTTCTCCTCAAAGAATATCCCTGCAATGATTCCGAGCTGAATGAAAATTAGCGAGAGTGATAGGAGAAGAATTTTTCCATTCACGATACGTGATGTCTCTAGCCTGAATGGCACAAGAGCAAGCGCAATAGAACCATGGATTTTGAGGAGAGAAGGATTTAGACGAAGAAGGAATGAACTTGCTCATCCCATCAACGATTTTAGTCCCCACCTTCTAGGCAGAAACAGAGTTGTCTTCAGAGACATAGCAGTCCCTCCGGGGAAGTTATAATAGAAACAACCAAAGCCCCCCAGTGAGCCCCATCAAAGTGCCAGAAGATACCTTTAGGGTAGGGTGGAGCAACTGGAGAGAAAGCATGAAAATTAAAGAGAAATTAGATTATGGTAAAATTACCAATAGGTGCGAAGAAGCATATTTTATAGAGAAAGGACTAGTAGTGAAGCATAAGTCAAGAGTGTAAAAGAATTGGTCAGGACGATCAGGAATGTGTGTTGGTTCTTTAATCAGTTACTCCAGATCGTTGAAAACCCTGAATGATTCGGCCTTCTCCCCCCTGGATCAGTATGAGAGGACCCCGACCATTCAGTGTTGTGTGCATTGAAATCCCCTAAAATAGAGGACCTCAGTATTTGGATGTGAAGACGTAACAGTCTCGTGAGAGGTGGTTAGGTGCTCAAGAAAGGTAGAAAAATCTGTTCTAGTGGGAGAACAGTACCAGAAGGACAAAATTACCGTAGTGGTATTAAGAAAGATTTTAAGCCACAGAACATCGAAGTTAAGAGATTCAAGATTTACAAGACGTGTTGCCAGAATGCTAATGTTTACATAGGCACATACTCCACACTTAGAACAGAAATATTAAATTTGTTATAGTTGGATGTATTATAAAAGTTAGAGAAGGAATTCTTAGATATCTGGTGCTCAGACAAGGGCAAAATATTTGGAAGAGAGTTAGAGTGATGGTATTCAACAGAGACTAAGTTGTAGCGTAAACTACGGACGTTGAGTGTATAAAGAACTCACGCCTGCGGACTCCCGTCATTCTTCACACACACACAATCACGATTAAATCAGACAAACAGACAAAGAAACGAACATCTAAACAAGCAAACAGACAAATAAACAATCAGACAGACAAATAAAAAAATAAATAAATAAATAAATAAAAAAAGAGTAAAACTGATATAAAATTTACATTAGAAACTCAAATTTAAAAAACGGTGAAATGAATTTAAAACAAATTTAAAATTAAAATTAGTTTTAAATAATTTTAAGTTAAATACTCAAAATATAAAGTGCCAGAATATTTTTTGCTCCTGGTGAAGAAAACTTACTAATAATATATGTATATATATATATATATATATATATATATATATATATATATATATATATATATATATATATATATATATATATATATATATATATATATATATATATATATATATATATATATATATATATATATATATATATCAGTGTTGTGAGAATCAGGCAACTTTCCAATTCAAATCCAACTAATTTTTTATTTTTCGAATCCAAATCCAAATCCAAGTAAAAATCTTCGAATCTGGATTCGAATTCACAATCCTAATATATATATATATATATATATATATATATATATATATATATATATATATATATATATATATATATATATATATATATATATATATATATATATATATATATATATATATATATATATATACTCAATTATGCATAACTTATTTCTCTGATTATATTAATATGTATGCTTATATTCTTCAATATTAATTAAAAATTAACAAATACCTTAAAAGAAAATAAAAATAAATTGTTTGACTTAGCTTAAAAAATATAATTTTGCTCTTACAAATGAAAGTTCTCGTATTCTAATGATTACGTCATGGGTTATAGATTCAGAGGTCTCGGTTTCGAATCCTACACCGAGACATATTTGAAAACTGATTTTGGACGAAAGATCATTATAAAGTTTTTGTTATACTCATTTGAAATAGTATTGGTGGTTTATATATATATATATATATATATATATATATATATATATATATATATATATATATATATATATATATATATATATATATATATATATATATATATATATAATATATATATATATGAATTTTGAAGATTAGGCTACTAGTTTATAATAAACAAGTGATGCTCTCTACATTAAAAAGTTTTCTTAGAAGGTAACAATGAGGTAGGATATTTAAAAAAACGATCGGACGGGTAGGGCTGCTGAGTTTTGTGTCTATGCGCATGTTAAGAAAGAACAAGGAGGTCTCCGACCTTCTGTGGAAGCTCCGCATTCCGAAAATCCTGCCGGAAGAAACAGTAGGAATGCTCAACCCCTCCAAACTTAATCAGAAAAGTGGAATCCCCATGTTCCATAACAGTTCATAAAAGAACATTAAAATATAATTCGGGGATACGCCATCACCTCTCTCTCTCTCTCTCTCTCTCTCTCTCTCTCTCTATATATATATATATATATATATATATATATATATATATATATATTATATATATATATATATATATATATATATATATATATATATATAAAACATCTTTTAGAATTCTATCAAATGAATTACAGTTTGAATATTTTTTTACGATACATGAATTCACATAAATACTAGTCCATCATTTCCCTTTTTGTTCCGCACTGTCTTTTATTTCTCTGTTTTAGAAGAAACAAAGTATTTCCAATGTTTTGGGCGTGAGCTCGTGTAATAGGATCAACAAAATATTGTGAATGGCTAGCTGTTTTATATGTGTATTCGAAACCAGAAATTAAATTAATATTATTGTAACTTGCCCAGCAGTCTGAAATTATAATAGCGTTGTGTTTAATTTTAGATGTTATGCACACAAGCAAACTTTCTTCACTTCTGTCGGGAACAGCAAATATGAATGCATCACCAGTCTGCCTACATTCCCCCCCCCCCCAAAAAAAACTATTGTTCTGGACGTAGATGTTCTTTATGATTTTTCCTTTTTGAAAAATATGTTTTATCAATCTCGAATGTTAATCCATGTCGATCGGACTTGAATTAAAAATTGTTGAAGCACAAATCTGTAAAATATATGAAAGGAAAAAAAAATATGGACGCGTAGTAAAAACCTAACCTGACCTAACAACCAAACCTAAAATAACGAAGCCTTTCCTAGTGAATCCGTAACCTATCCTAGTCAAACAAACCTAACCTAACATAAGCTAAACTAAATTAATCTTTCATTATATAGCAAAACCTAACTTAAACCTAATCTAATCTAATTTTATCCTAATCAAACCTAACCTAACATAGCCCTAATTTAATCTAACATAACCTAACTTATAGTCAATTGTGTTAGGAGAAAGGTGTATTTTAATTAACGTTGCAAAATTTAATTGACGTCAGTTCCTGATACTAACATAATATGAAGGTTGAAATAGTCCTCAATATTAGTTTAGAGTCTTCTCACCAAGTTCCTTTACGTACCGAAACATAACACCGACAAGATTGTTTGCTGTAACTCTACAAAGGATTACCGTTATTTATAGTATTATGCATAAAATGTTTTTTACAACATTGTTTTAATTGCTGTATCACTCCATGATCTTGAAAACATTTAGCAGCGTCATTTTCATTATTAACACTATTGTAGAATTCGAAAATACTAGGTAACAATGACATTTCAATCTATTGAACACTGAAAATATTATCGACAAAATGTTCTTTAGCACTGTGATCATTTACGAAAATATTATAAAATTTTAAATATTATAGAAATATATAGTTATTTTTAGCTTCACGGAATAAAATATTTTTTTAAATTTGTTTTTTAAATAAATTTACGAAATTTTCATTCAATGCATATTGCAATTTACCTGTAATTTTCATAATTATTTATCAATTTTGATATATGTTATACAAATTTCTCCATAAAAAAAATATTTATAAATTTGGATAGAGTGTGTAAAATTTTATCAATATG
>SEYY01002490.1:5000-7500 GCA_009176605.1 Armadillidium nasatum
TATAAAGATCATTTTTACTTACGGATACATCAAGTGCATAATAACCAAGGAAGAAAATAAAGATACAGTGTCTTAACTACGTTATTTTTTAAGGAAATGTAAATTAATCAGTGTCTTAGATCGATATTAGCCTTTAGAGAAACGATAAAAGAAGACAAAAAAAGTTATACAAAGTTACTAACGACAAAGAGTGGCAGGATTATTGTTTCGAGTTGCTTCAGCAATATCACATAGTCACACCACTTTAACTGCCAATTTTTTTATTATTATTATTATTTTAAAATGTTCACATCTCACGGGCATTGCCCTATTCGAGGAGATGAACTTTTCTAGATAGTATATCCCTAGGATCCAAAAGTGGGAGCGAACCGGTGCCTTAAAACACTAGAATCAATCACTCTACCGTTTGAGCCACGGTATTCAAAGAATCCATTTAAATTCTGAGACTTTCAATATTTCTCATCACTAAAAGGTTAGTCGATCTTAGAAGGATAAGAATTAGCAAAGACCTCACAGAATGAGAGAAAAAGTGAAGAGGAAAAACAATTCTGTAAAGAGTGAAGAAAGATAGAGAGGAAGATAAAAATATCGAAACAGAAAATTTTCAGTATATAAATTTAGTTCACACCTCCATTTACTGAAAGTTTGGCTTTCAAGATTCTACCAAGGTTTGACTTCTAGTTCTACCAAGGTTTAACTTATTCCTATTTACATGAAGGATATATATATATATATATATATATATATATATATATATATATATATATATATATATATATATATATATATATATATATATATATATATATATATATTATATATATATATAAAATATATAAAACCCCACAGGAAAATTAAAACACAAATTTTTAAAAAAGAGCGAGACTTTCGAAGGAACAACCGTCCTTCCTCTTTCAGGCTCAAGTTTTTTTTTAAAAATTTGTGTTTTAATTTACTGTGGGGTTTTAATTGTATAAAACAAAACACTGTTATAGTGTTCTTTATATATATATATATATATATATATATATATTATATATATATATATATATATATATATATATATATATATATATATATATATATATATATATATATAATATATATTATATATATATAAATAAACATTTAAATCAATATTTAAACAGTGATAAATTCAAATGGAATTGTTATTTAATGTAATTGGTAACTTAAGGAAAAAATAATTGCAATTTAATTGTAATTGATATTTCCGAATTGTTTCCAAATCGTAATTATTGTAGTAATTGTATATTGGCATTGCTAATGTGATAGCTTAGCGAGTTAGACTCCCTTGAGAAAGATTTTCTACGATAAATTCCTTTTCTCTATAAAGGGTGGAAACTAGTTAGATGTGAAATAAAAAGAAATATAATAATTAATAAAAAAAAAGAAAAAAAAAACAATAAATACAATTACACACCATTGTAATGAAGATTTTATGTTTAAAATGAATAGAACCAGACTGTGATGTGCAAATAGTAATGACTCATATTTTGAAAGTTATTGGGAAGTTAGACGTTTTTTTTGTTTTTTTTTAGATCTGCAGTTCTAAATTCTATTTTTTTCTAAATTTTTGTTTCAAATTCCTCTAGATTAGAACTGTAATTCCAAACCGTTTTTTGTTAGAGCTATTGTAAATGCGAGTTCTAGTTAGATGAAATGTTTTTTGAATTTTACTGTATTTTTTTTGTTGTTATTGTTGTTGTTGTGTTTTTTGAGGGGCTTTAAATTGTGAAATAATACTTTTTAGGAAAATCACTTCTATTTCGAGAAGGCAGCAAGGATGTACCAATCGTTCTTCATTACTGAAAACATATACTACAATACATTACTGCTACTACAACATACATTACTGCAATAAGGAATTGTAGCACAAATCACTCAAGGATAATGTAGGGGAAATTCTATTCTTAAAATCAATCTTCGATCTATCTTAGAATTTTGATCACTGAAAACATTTGTCCTTCAAAAAAATAGTTCTTAAACAAAATCTTATTACTGAATCATCTAGTTAAAAAAAAATGCTACTCAGAACTGCAAGAATGATAGATTTATACAATAAATAATGATTTTAATCCTGATATAATTTTGTTTTAATATTATTATTAAAATAATTATTTCTTTTTAATTAAAGTTTAGCTAAATGAAATGGTAAATTTTGAATAATCCCATTAATTATACCCATCAAATTTTCAAAGTAACATAAATTACAATAGTTTAAAAAAAAACAAAAAAAAAAAACAACAACTTTAGTTCAATAATTATAATTGAAATCAAATAAATTTCATCGTCACTGTAAAGAACTAATTCTATTCTAAACTAAGTTGTTTAACAGAATTGTTAGGTTAACAAACGGAAAAGCCTATTTACCTTTAATTGTATATACTCATATGATATATATATATATATATATATATATATATATATATATATATATATATATATATATATATATATATATATATATATATATATATAT
>SEYY01002490.1:12500-20000 GCA_009176605.1 Armadillidium nasatum
CTCTCTCTCCTGGTCCTTCCCACCATCAATCCTAATACTATCATCTCTGTTGCTTGAATTCTACTTTCTTCTCTTGTTGTTGTACTCCATGTCTCTGCCCCATATAACAAGATTTTGGTCAGAATACTTTCAAAAATTATCTTTCTTACCTCCAAATCCATCCTCCTGTCAGCCAAAATCGGATACAACGCCCTCACCACTCTTCCGTATTTCTCCATCCTGTTGGTATTTTCCTGCACGTTTCTTCCTTCTTTTGTGAACACTCTCCCCAAATATTTACACCTCTCCACCATCCTCACCTCCTCACCATCTACCTCCAACAGAAATTCCTCTTTCCTACTCTATACTAACTATTAACAGTTCTGTCTTCTCTACATTTATACTTAGACCTGCCTCTCTCAACTTTTCAGCAAAGCCCTCTTTCATCTCTATTAATCTCTCCCGGTCTTGGCTCCAACATGCCAAATCATCTGCAAAAGACATAATATCTCCATCCAGGGCTTGCACTTCATCACTTACCTTTTTTATTATCCAATCTAGATATGCTATAAATAGGATTGGGGACAGAACACTGCCCTGTTTTACTCCTGTTTTTACTTTAAACCATCTTTTATTTTCATATATATATATATATATATATATATATATATATATATATATATATATATATATATATATATATATATATATATATATATATATATATATATATATATATATATATATATTTCCAAGAACAGGAAAACAGAAGAGAATATCTGAGAGCGAGAAATCATGAAAAAGATGTGAAAAGAAGAAATAAAGATTCCACATGGATCAGAATAGGAAGAGAATTGAAGGAAGATATGAAGGGCACAAGAAAACTTGTATATGGAATGGGCAAGAACATGAAAGCAAGTAAAGAACCAGAAACACATGTGGTTTTGAATAAAGAAGTGGAACCGCTTCTGGAGTAGACAGATGTAGAGGAAAGATGGAGAGAGTATTTTGAAGAGTTGCTGAATGTACGGGAAGAGGGGGAGGAGGAGATGGAAATAATGGAGGCACCCACTAGAAAAAGACAAGAACTGGAGGAAATCAGATTGATTCATATAGAAGAGGTGAGAGAGGCAATAAAAAATTAGAATCGAGAAGAGTGCAGGATACGATGGACTGAGTAACGAATTATTCAAGACAGTGAAGGAATAACTAAGTGGTTAACATTGATATTCAACAAGGGAGATAGAAGAGAATGTAGAAATTATAGAGGTATAGTGTTGCTAATAAGAGCGAGTAAGATATACGAAAGGATCTTGAAGAGAAGATTGAGGATGAAGGTTGAAGATAAAATTGGAAAATGGCAACACGGTTTTAAACCAGGTAAAAACAAGACAGGCTTGATATTCCATATGAATATGCTGAAGGAGAAAAACATAGAATGGAACGGTTTGAACGATGATGATGATGATGATGATATATATATATATATATATATATATATATATATATATATATATATATATATATATATATATATATATATATATATATATATATATATATATATATATATATATATATATATATATATATATCAGCTGTGAAATTAAGAGTCGAATGAGAAGCAACTTTATATCACGCCGGAGGTGTATATGCATATTTTATTTGTAAATTTTATAATCTATATAATTTTAATAATTTTTATTATTCAAATTGTTAAATAGAAGTAGAATTATTGATGATAATAATAGCAATAATAGTTATTTACTTCATATAACAATTTGCTAATATAATATATTGAAAAGACGAATGTATATAAAATAGTTTTTTTAAGTCTTATAAATACAGATTTTTATGATAGTTTCAATTACATAAATCTACTTATATATTAACCAAGAAGTATTGATAGAAAAATTGAAACCTTTTACTGTAGACAAATCAGAAAAAAAAAAGTATTACAAGTTGTTTTATATATATATATATATATATATATATATATATATATATATATATATATATATATATATATATATATATATATATATATATATATATATATATATATATATATATATATATATATATATATATATAACTCTGGTGGGTCGGAGAGTTGGGCACAGAAAGGATGAGACTGTGTAGAAACGCGTGTCAAAAGAGCCCTTCTCAATTCAGGTGGTATGCGACGAGAGAGTTCAGAAGAGCAGTGTTCATTGCAACAGCGATAGAGTGAAGTAACAATTCGACGGGGAAAAAGAGACTGGAGAGAAATAATGAGAGCAGAAGAGTTGATAAGACGAAAGCCCTAGACTCCACCTTTTCAAGGAAAGCTGTATAAGTGGAACCACCCCAGATGATCTTCTCAGCTGCTCATTTAACCCTGTCCATTCATATGCCGGTGACGCAACCCTCCACTCTTCTACTCATTTCAAATCTTCTCCCTCCTTTGCATCTAGAGTTGCCTCTGGTCTTTATCTTTCCGATTCCATTCTTGCAGATCTGGAGAGAATTTCCCAGTGGGTCGTCGTCAACCTTGTGAAATTCAACTCTTTAAAACCTCAACTTCTAGAAATCTCCCTCTCAAAGATACCTCCAAACTTTTCTATTCCTTTTGATGGTTCTTCCGTCTCTCCTGTTGACATTATAAATATCCTTGACCTTCACATAAACAAAAAAAAAAATGTTTTGGAAACCTCATATATCACAATGGTAGCTGGGCGGCCTCAAAGAAGCTGGGAGTTCTGTTTAGACTGCGAGAATTTTTTTCTTCCTCACAGTTACTCCAATTATACAAGGGCCTCATCAGCCCTTGTATGGAGTACTGCTCTCATATCTAGGGTGGCTCAGGCTTCACCCATCTTCTGGATAGGGTTGAGTCAAAGGCTAAATAACTTATAAAATATTCCGCTCTTAATAATTCAATTGACTCTTTATCTTTGTGACGTGACGTTGGTGCCTTGTCTCTTTTCTATAGGTACTACAACGGCAAATGCTCGAGGGAACTGACCACTCGTATACCTCCACCTTTACAACGTCCTCGTAACACAAGGGGTGCATTGTCTGCACATGAATTTTGTGTGTACATAGGCAAGTCCAGGCTCGTCCGCTGTGGTGCCTCCTTCTTTCCAGCTACCTCTGTTTTGTGGAATTCTCTTCTATCTCCTGTATTTCCTGCTGAATTTAATCTTAATAATTTTAAAGCCCACGTCTGTGCTCACCTAAGAAATTTGCGTTAGGTGGAACTTGTAGGATTTTTAATTTTTTTTTATATTCATTTATTATTAAGACCCCCTCCTTGAACAGAGCTTTGCTCGTGGGCGGTGGTGGTGTATAAATATATATATATATATATATATATATATATATATATATATATATATATATATATATATATATATATATATATATATATATATATATATATATATATATATATATATATATATATATAAGGAGATGAATTGTTAGGTTTATGTAAATTAAATTGTGCGAATTTTTTATTATACATAAGATTCATGGAAATTTGAATAGTTCCGATGCCCAAATTTGCACCCTTAACTTCATAATTATCATGGACGTTCCCAGAATTTTAAGATCTGATTCCGTATTCCGAAGGTCTTTATCCGCGAGGAATAAATACTGATTTTACTATGTCTATCACTAAATAGAGTGCAAAAAAATAAATAAATAAATAAATAAATAAATAAATTAAAAAAAAAACTAATTATTTCGGAAGTAGTAATAAATATATTAATAGTAATAAATAATGTTAAGAGTGATATATATATGTGTTGAACTTTACATTTCAATCACACAGAAAGCTAAAGAAGAAAAGTTTCAGCAAACCAATGTTGTATACGATCCACATACACAGAACAACACAATAACAATGAGATAAAGCACATTAGATTCAGAGGTGAGAATATTTTTGAACATGAAAGTTTCGTACCTAAAATAAACATGTTAACAAGCAATGTTTGAATTATCACTGCATAGGAAACTGAAGCTTTATAATCATATGATATAAAACGACTAAAAGAGTAATACTAATGTATAGATTACCATTGTCCTAGTCTGTGGTACCAACACAACAGCTAAAGTTATATATTGCATTCAATAAACTTTTGATCTCGGATAGAAAATATCAAAACTAGACAGAAGACATAAAATAAATTTGTTCATTTGTATTCTGATGACAAACACCAAAAATACGCAAATATTCTCTAATTGTGGAAGAAATGAGTAAAGCTTTTAAATCGAGTCGGCTTGCTAGGCTCCATAGCTTGCTCTCTTGTAAGAGTTTTAAGTAAACGTTTTTGCTTAATGAAGCAAGCATAGTATATGATAAAAAGTTAGTATATGGATCGTAAAGGAGTGATAATGCATAGGAAATTATTTTTAAAATCAAACTTCCTTTTAATGAAGTTCAAATACTGGGCGACCTTTTTTAACCCTCTTTTAGCTTTATATAAATAGGTGTAGGTTGGAGATAGCAGTTGGTGGGACACAATTATTTTCTGCCAATTATATACAGTATATATATATATATATATATATATATATATATATATATATATATATATATATATATATATATATATATATATATATATATATATATATATATATATATATTAATATTTTATTATTATTATTATTATTATTATTATTATTATTATTATTATTATTATTATTATTATTATTATTATTATTATTATTATTATTATTATTATTATTATTATTATTATTATTATTATTATTATTATTATTATTAACAATCATTTTAAATTTTGAAATTCCTGAAAATAAAACACCTGAGATTTATTAGACTTAATAAGCCTTATTACTCTGCAGAAAGAATTGTTTAGTGGAATTTAAATTTATGAATATTACCAAATTTGTATTTTTATTTAATTTTTAAAAGTAATTTTGAAATTTAATTGTACATACAAACGCGTACACACACACGTACACACACACACACACACACACACACATATATATATATATATATATATATATATATATATATATATATATATATATATATATATATATATATATATATATATATATATATATATATATATATAGTAATTTACTTAAAATTAAAATTTCTCATAAACAATTTTGAATATTTTAAAGCCTTAAACAAATATTTAATCTCACGCTTATTTATTTTCTATTAATTTTAAATTTCCTCAATTATTGACCACTTGACCAATTAATTAAAAAAATAAATAAATAAATAAATAAAACCCTGAGAAAATAAGCAAAAGAAAGACAAAGATTTCTTCCTATTTTCCTATTAATTAAACATTTTTTTAACGCGTGAGACTTCTATGATTAAAAGAATAGTTATATAGGCTTAGGCTAAGCTAAGCCTCAAAGAATACGGTACAATGGCGTCTCAAAAGAAGAAAAGTAAACAATACTAAAAATTTTAGAGTAATTTAATCCTCACTAAATGGACCTATTTTGACCTTGTACAAGAGTTTTATAATTAACACTCGAATGATAAACGAAGTGCTTAAGGTTTATTTATAGTTTAGCTTTTAATTATAATTAAAAATTGTCTGTGGTTTTAAGAATTTATTAATTAATCATATTTATGTATAGCTATTATCGATTCATACGGTAAATATTTAGTGAGAAATATGCTTTCGATATTTTTATATACAAAATATCGAAACTTAGATAAGAATTGATAAAAACATAGTAGGTGTTTTAAAAATTATTTAGCATAAATGGATATCAAAAAATAAATATATTAGTATTTTTAATCTGATATCTCCTCAATTAATTATAAATTAATATTAATTAATTAATATTTAATTCATTTTCTTTTCCTTACACATTAAAATATTATTGGATAGAGATAAAACTTTAAAAATAGAGAATTTTATTTTTATTATTATTATTATTATTATTATTATTATTATTATTATTATTATTATTATTATTATTATTATTATTATTATTATTGCTATTATTATTATTATTACTATTATCATTATTATTAATATTTATTTATTTATTATTATTATTATAGTTACTATTATTATTATTATTATTATTATCATTATTATTATTAATATTATTATTATTAATATTTTTATTTATTATTATTATTATTAATTATACTATTAGTTTTGCTATTATAATCCAATAATAAAAGCAAAAATAATAATAATAACAGTAATAATTAATATGTTAAAATAACGCATCATCCATAACTGTTTAAAAGATAATTTTTTTTTTTTTTTTTTTTTTTTTTTAAGCATAAAACCAAAACAACCTATAAAACTACTTCATCACTACCATTAACCACTACCACAATCACCACTATTCCCATCAACAATTATTAATGGTACATTTTCAACATATTCTGAGAACCTGCAATAAAATTATTAATGTTTTAATTTGTATGTTAAATATGTTGCTTTAGGCGAGCATTTCAGGACGATGTTTTTAGCTAAGCATTTTAAGCATCCATCGGGCACTTAATTAAAAGAATATAAACATTCTTTTATTGTTTCAGAAGCCTAGAGTTGCTATGATCATTAAATATAATTTGAGTAAAACTGGTTCATTGTTTCTTATTTCAGCATCAGGCGTGTGTGTGTGTGTGTGTGTGTGTGCGTACATATATATATATATATATATATATATATATATATATATATATATATATATATATATATATATATATAATATATATATATATATATATATATATATATATATATATATATATATATATATATTGGAAGTATTAACAGAAAGATTTGAAGATATATCAATTCTACTAACCTTATTTTAGTTCTCCAGAATGATTGATTATCTTAAGGAAAGCTTTGTTGGTGATCTTCTTTCCCTTCTCTCTGACTTTGTATCCTCTGCTCTTCGTCAGGTCAGTGAGTCTTTTGCTGTGGCGCTTGAAATATCGAAGTCCTTCGATAGAGTCTGGCACAAAGATTTTTATTTCCAAATTTCCCTTTTTCGCTGTCCTTCTCACAATGACTTTCTGATTTCTTTTCTGATCGTTATATGGTAGCTGTCTACAACAGCAACCATGGTTGCTGTTGTAGACAGCTACCGTTCTCTCCTTTAAATCTTTCAATACTGGTGTTCCTTAGGGATCTGTCTCATCACCAACTATTTTTCTATTTTGTATTAAAGACCTTCTATATAGTGCTTCATTACCTATCCACTCCTATGCCGATGATTTTACTTTTTATTACTCCTTTCTATTTGAAAGACGTCTTCCCAACAACTACAAAATGACCCTAGGAAGGGTAGCCCTAGGACAACTAATCTACAGGTCTTTCTAACGTTTCTAATTGGGGCACAGAAATCAAAGTTATTTTCACTGCATCAAAAATTTAGTTTCTTCCTGTTTCTACTCGATAAAATCTTCCACACAAATAAAACATCTTTGAAAACATTGAACTCAAATTTTCATCAGTCTTAATAATTCCAGCTCAACTTGATGTTTCTATTTCTCGTGATCACATAACT
>SEYY01002491.1:5000-7500 GCA_009176605.1 Armadillidium nasatum
TATATATATATATATATATATATATATATATATATATATATATATATATATATATATATATATATATATATATATATATATATATATATATATATATATATATATATATATATATATATATATATATATATATATATATATATATATATATATATATATATATATATATATATATATATATATATATATATATATATATATATATATATATATATATATATATATATATATATATATATATATATATATATATATATATATATATATATATATATATATATATATATATATATATATATATATATATATATATTATATATATATATATATATATATATATATATATATATATATATATATATATATATATATATATATATATATATATATATATATATATATATATATATATATATATATATATATATATATATATATATATATATATATATATATATATATATATATATATATATATATATATATATATATATATATATATATATATATATATATATATATATATATATATATATATATACGTACCAAAATTTCAATTTTTTTTAAAAGCATTTTTTTAATAATTAAAACTTTCGTTAATAAGTTTCTTTGGAAAGTTTTATAATACATATCTAAATTTAAATACTTTTTTTTAATATGTTTTTTTATAATTAAAAATAAAATTTATTTTCTAATTCTGTTTGAATTATAAGTTTTGTTCAGAAGGGTTTTGAGTTACAAATTATTCTAACCTATTTACATATCTGTCTTTAATTTATTTTTTTTTTTTTTTTTTTTTTTTTTAGAACATCTACCTTCAAGAATGTAGGTCAAATTATGATTGTCGGGGCATTTCAAAGGAAAGGTGTGGAGTACTTCCTGAAGTTCCTAATATTGGTTCAGTCTGCCTTTTCTCTTAAATTGGAACTCTACTGTTTTAACAGTTCTTCTAAGACATTTAAAAAAAAAAAAAAAAAAAAAAAAAAAAAACATACATTGACTTTATTTGGTTTTAGTAATAAAAAAATTGATAATAATCTTTAAATAAATAAAAATTACTTATTAATAAATAGTATTTTACTTCTATATAAATAGTTTGTTTTTACCTATTTCATTTATGTTGGTCTTATTCGAAAGTATCGGAAGCAAAATGGTTAAGAAAGAAAATTAATAAAATTGAGATAGGCTCAGTGATGTATACATCAACAATCAAACTCTTTTGGAGGGAAATAGATATAATTGATGTATTACATTTAAGTGACGGAAAGGATAGTTACTATACAAAAACTTTTCTATATTTTATTAACTATTCGTTGAAAAACTTTTGTCACTTACAACCTTTGATCTGACATCTTCATATGTTAACACAAAACCAAATGCAACATGTTCGAAATGGATTGCATTAACTGTCCATTCCATATTTATCAAAGAAGAATTTTTTTGTGGTCTACAATCTTTGATCGGACTCCCTCATATGCCATGTTTTGATAATAAATAACCATATATAACATGTTCGAAAGGATTAACTATGTATTTCTTATTTTTTTAAAAGAACTTTCTGTGACCTACAACCTTTGCTTGTGACCCCTTGATATGGCATGGGTACCAGAGAGCCATGGCATAAGGATATGGTGATTGACTCAAGATCTTAAGCACGCCAGTTCGATCCTGCATTCCATCATAGGTATAAAACAAAGAAAAACTCTTCTTCTCAAATAGATCAATAGAGATAGATATAAACGTTTTATATTAAAAATGTAACATATTCGAAAGGATTGAGAATTTACAATTCGTATCTTGGTTAAACTTAATCAAATTATCAATTATCATATGGTACGTTTTGATAAAATGAGATAAATATTCGAGACAGTTCCTATTTCAAGTTTGTATCATTATAGTATGTAAACTTCAAAAACATGTTACCATTTGTAAAATGAAAAGAATCTGTATTATTGTGATTCGTAAAATAAATAAGAAGGCAATGCAAGGAGTGGAAGTCTTTAGATATAATTAGGATTAATTAAGGAGTGATTTTTACAATATTAAAGTGAAGTATAAGGTTTAGTGTTATCCTAACTTTGTTTTCAAAATTTCATTTAGTGTTATGAACTAAAATTTGGGACTACTTCGTAAAGCAAAGTAAATTTTCATTTCTCTTAAGTAAATTAAATTAAATTTTAATAACCAAATTAATTAATTAATTAATTAATAATGTAATTAATATTGAAAATTAGGGTAACAAATTTCAGAACTTATAACGAAGAGTCAGTATGAAGTGCAATCTACTTCATAAGTCTTAACGCTTAGTAGTAACAGAGCTAAACTGTTGGCAGTTGGCAGTTTTTTGTGCAACATTGCAACATTGCAATGTTGCAAAAAAAAAAACTTTTTTTTTTTTTTTTTTTTTTTCAAATTTTTTTATTTAACGCTACAAGGATGAAGTTTGATTGCTTTTCTAAATCAGTAAATTGAGATTTGGTAAGAATTTTAGGGCGTAACT
>SEYY01002492.1:15000-22500 GCA_009176605.1 Armadillidium nasatum
TATATATATATATATATATATATATATATATATATATATATATATATATATATAATATATATATATATATATATTATATTATATATATATATATATATAATAATATATATAGATAATATATTAATATAATATATATTATATATATCTGACATATATCATACTAGAGTGTATATATTATATATATATATATAATATATATATATAATATATATATATATATATATATATATATATATATATATATATATATATATATATATATATATATATATATATATATATATATATATTATATATATATATATATAATATATATATTATCGAAATATTTCTGTAATATATAGGTAAAAGTAAAACGATGAAAACTTTGTTCCTTTAAAGTATAAAATATAATTGTTATATGATCTGGTGATACTTATGTCATATTCATATAAACTCTTACATAAGTATTACAGAAAACTGACATACGTCACTATCAATATATATATATAATATATATATATATATATATATATATATATATATATATATATATATATATATATATATATATATACTTACTCTTCAGACTCGGAAGAAGAAACCGAAAAAGACTCACAGGGAAATGAAAAGCTGGATAAAAATATCGACGCGAAATCCAACCGAGAAACAAAATCATATTAAGAGATTTTGGGTTTGCCCAACATCAGTTTGGTAACAAGAAATAGAAGAGTTTCGAGTAAATTAAAACAAGGCAGAGACTGATTGAAGATCAATAAATTGAATTTTTATTAAATTAAAAAAAAAAAAAAAATAAAAAAAAAAAACAAACAAACAAACTTGGATTCCGATTATTAAATTTAAAACATCCAAAAGAAATATTTTCTTTTCAATAAAATAATAGTTTCATCGAGATATATATAATATATATATATATATATATATATATATATATATATATATATATATATATATATATATATATATATATATATATATATATATATATAATATATATATATATATATATATATATATATATATATATATATATATATATATATATATATAATATATATATATATATATATATATATATATATATATATATATATATATATATATATATAGTATATATATATATATATATATATATATATATATATATATATATATATATATATATATATATATATATATATATATATATATATATATATATATATATATATATATATATATATATATATATATATATATATATATATATATATATATATATATATATATGTACAAAACTTTCCATAACATTTATTCAAAATTTTCCATAACAATCTCTTCCACTGGCATTATAGCTCATTTATATTTCTATATAAACCAGTACAAATGACTACGCTGCTGTTTAGAAAGAAACATTGTATTAAAAAGCTTGACAAAAATTTTAAAAAAAAATCTTTCCCAACAGAATCTTATCTTTATTTGAACTTGTTATACCTTTAAACTTGAGGGCAGTGAATAAATAGATAAAGATACTTAATTTGTAATTAAGTTTCTGAGCTGCAGAATATATGCATAAATTAGACTTATGAATCTGAAGTGAATACTTGTTTGAGAATTTGTTTATTGAACTGGATATATATATATATATATATATATATATATATATATATATATATATATATATATATATATATATATATATATATATATATATATATATATATAATATATATATATATATATATATATATATATATATATATATATATATATATATATATATATATATTATATATATATATATATATATATATATATATATATATAATATAAGTGTTAGTAAGTTGAAAGTGTGAAGGTGTGTGTATATATATGGGATAAATAGAAATATATATATATATATATATATATGTGTGTGTGTGAGTGTGTTAGTGTGTGCATATGTAGCCTAATATAAAAGAGAGAAAAAGCAATTTTCAAAATGTTGATTGAAGAAACGATAGAAAAAGCCAAAAATTGCGCCCAACTTTCACTAAAAGATTTAAATGCAAGTAAATATTGGCTTAAAGCCGAGCTTTTTTTCATGGGAAAATTGAAAATAGGAAAGAAGAATAAATGACAATAGGTAACTTTTTTACGCATTATTTCCCCCTTTTACTATCCTTTATTTACTCCTATTCATTTTCTATTTTCCTCGTTTTCCCCTCATTTCCCCCTAACTGTTATCCCTCAATGATGTCATTTTATTAAACATACAAAAGAGGTTTGAGGATTGTTTATATTTTGTGGATTTTTCGTTCGTAACTTGTGGCAAAACTTTTATTTTGTGAATGTTTTAAACTTATTCTAACTTATTATAATTCAATATGAAGTACGACTTTGTATATATATATATATATATATATATATATATATATATATATATATATATATATATATATATATATATATATATATATATATATATATATATATATATATATATATATATATATATATATATATATATATATATATATATATATATATATATATATATAGTATATATATATATATATATATATATATATATATATATATATATATATATATATATATATATATATATATATATATATATATATATATATATATATATATATATATATATATATATATATATATATATATATATATATATATATATATATATATATATATATATATATATATATATATATATATATATATATATATATATATATATATATATATATATATATATATATTATATATATATATATATATATATATATATATATATATTATATATATATATATATATATATTATATATATATATTATCTTTCACTGTAGACATATCGATAGAATTCGAAAGAGTCTGGCACAGAATTTCGATTTCTAAATTTCCTTCTTTCGGAATCTATACTTTGTGACCTTCCCTCTGATTTCCTTTCCGGTCGTTCCATAGCAGCATTTGTAGACTGTCACCGTTCTTCCCTTAAATTTATAAATAATGGTGTTCCTCAGGGTTGTATCTTCTCCAGAACACTTTTTCTACTTTTCATTGATCTTTTCTCTATTACTTCATCTTTTATGCACTCTCCCCTTCATTACTCCTTTCACTGACGAAAGAAAGGTGGACTTGAAGCAACTGACCTTTGATCTGTCTCGTATTTTAAATTTAGGTAATGAAAACAAGGTCATTTTCAATGTCTCAAAAACTCAATTACTTCATCTCTTTGCTCGACGTAACTTTCTACAAAAATATGACACCTTCTTCGAAATCCCTCTACTCAAACCTTCATCTGTCCTCAATATTCTTGGATTTTTTTTTCTGGTGATCTTTCTTGGAAGGATCCCATTACATCTCTTTCTAAACAAGACTCTAAGAAGATAAGGAAAGATGAAATAAGAGAAACACTCAGGTCTTTGTAAAGTCATCTTTTAGGTAATATATTATTAATAATATAAACCTAATACATAATATTAATATATATCTATTTAATATAATTTAATAATAATAATAATAATTATTTTTATCTATATAATTTAATAATAATAATAAATAATAATAATAATATATAATAATAATATAATAATAATAATAATAATTAATATAATAATATATAATATATTATTAATAATAATAATAATAATAATAATAATAATAATAATAATAATAATAATAATAATAATAATAATAATAATAATAATAATAATAATAATAATAATAATTTTTCAGATAATTTGATCAAAAGGTAAAGTTCCAGCAATATGCACATTTCGAACGATTTTCATTAATATCATTTTGACCATAAATATATTTATATGATACGAGCGTGTCTGACTCATATTTACGCTCTCGTAACTCTAATAATATGTTTAATGAATTACCACACAAAGAATAAACAGACAAACTGGTAGATACAAAGTTGCACACACACCCACAAACACACACACATACCAGAATATATATATATATATATATATATATATATATATATATATATATATATATATATATATATATAGATAGAGAAAAATGACATTAAGTATAAGAATTATGCTAACAGGTCAGGTTGTGAAACAAAGTTTTCTTTAAAGAGTATTGAGGCATAAAATGTTATAATAATAATAATGATAATAATATAATAATAATAATAATAATAATAATAATAATAATAATAATAATGAAAATAATAATAATAATAATAATAATAATAATAATAATGAAATAATAATAATGAAATAATAATAATAATAATATAATAATAATAATAAAAAAATAATAATAATAATATAATAATAATGAAAATAATAATAATAACATCAAGAATAATAAAAAATTTAACAACATTCAAAGTAATAATATAATCATAATATATATATATATATATATATATATATATATATATATATATATATATATATATATATATATATATATATATATATATATATATATATATATATATATATATATTTATAATTAAATTAAAATTCAAAATATTTAAATTTATAATATTTTACACAATTTTTCTTATTTGGTTTTTCATTTACATTTTATTTTTTTTTTTTTTTATTTTCCAACAACTTTTTCCTTGAAGAAAAAAATAAGTTTTCATCTTTATTTTACTTCTTGCAAAATGTTTTCAAGAAAAAAAAAAAAGAAAAAAAAAACCTGGTCTTCAAAATGATTTTCTGCAAATGAAAATAAGGATTTCAAAAAGTTCCATCCTTTCCTTCATACAAAACTTATTTACTTTCAAAATTTTATTTTGTTGATGTTTTTTTTTTTTCACAACATCTTTCATTTTCAAACTCTTAGTCGCCATTTTATAGAGATAAGAAAGGAGGAGAGATAAACATATATTTTAATTTTGTTCTTCATATCTGTCCAACCCTCTATCCACTATTCCAATCTTAAAAAAAAAATAAAAAATAAAAAAAAATAATAAAAAAAAGAATAAATAAATAAATAAAAAAAAGTCTCTTCCCAACAAAAAAAATACATTATCACTAAACTTTAACAAAATTTAAAAAAAGAAAAAAGAAAAATAAAACAATGAAAAAAAAGCAACATTTGATAACCAGGCGTAAATTTTTTTTCCTTTTTTAATAAATTTTAGGAAAGAAAAATTATTCCTATCTTTAGGTTTTGTCCGAAAATTTATGAAGAGTTTGGAACATATTAGCCTCGGGTACTTTATCAAATTTATAATTATTTGTTGGTGAGTTACTGCTAAAGAAGAAGAGAGGAGAGATAAAAATTTCTCCTCTTATACTTATATACACGCAATCCTTCGTTTCACACTCCATCTATATACATCTAGGCCTGGCCTATATCTTTTTATTTCTTTTTATTTATCTATTTTCTTTCTATGTATGTATGTATCTATCTATCTATCTATCTATCTATCTATCTATCTATCTATCTATCTATCTATCTATCTATCTATCTATCTATCTATCTATCTATCTATCTATCTATCTATCTGTCAATCTTTATATGTATGTATGTATGTATGTATATGTATGTATGTATGTATGTAAGTATGCATATACGTATCTAATTTTCTATCCATCTATTTATCTATCTTTCTATTTATTTACCTACTTATCTTTCTGCCACACACACAAGAACGCACACCTTCTCTCTTCCCATGTCAACGTTTGTTTGTATTGGTGGAGAGTTTATATTTTATATATATATATATATATATATATATATATATATATATATATATATATATATATATATATATATATATATATATATATATATATATATATATATATATATATATATATGTGTGTGAAAAATAAAAAATGAAGAAATAAATAAATAAAAGAAAATAATTGTCGTAACACCTTTTGTCATTTGTATATTTAAGAGTTAAAATAGTCTCATTAATATCAGAGTCTCATTAAACGTACAAAGCCACTCATTAAATTCTTTGATCGAATTCGAGCGCCTCGAATCTTACGACATTTCTGCAGACGATGTTTGAATATGGATCAATTAATCAGAGTTGCGACGTCGTTCTAGTCATAATCTTGATTTTGAAGGAGGTGTGGGAGGAGGTTTTTTGGAATGGGAGATTCTTCGGGTTATGTGACGGTGGAGTTAGAGTTAAAATCTCTTTCGATCATAATCTTGATTCTGAAGAAGTGTGAGAGGAGGTTTTGAATTAGGGAATCCTTAGGGTTGTGTAAAGGTAGAATCTGAGTTTAAATCTTTTTCGATCATAATCTTGATTCCGAAGGAGATGTGGGAGGAGGTTTTGAATTGGGGAATCCTTTGGGTTGTGTAAAGGTAGAATCTGAGTTGATTAAAATCTTTTTCGATCATAATCTTGATTCTGAAGTTGATGTGGGAGAAGGATTTGAATTGAAAGATCCTTAGGACTATGTACAGGTGGAGTCAGAGTTAATATCTTTTTCTGTGTTAAAATGTTTAAACTTGATTGAAAGAAAATTTTTTAAAAAAGTTTTAAATTTCAAGTTAAAATTTCAGGAGTCTCTTAATTTTAATTAATTATTCCAATCAAGAGTAGAGTCTTAATTAGAATTTCAACTCATTTCTGAATTAAATGTAGATTTGAAGCAGAAGTTAGAGTAATAGCAGTAATTTCCTCAGTTTGGGGAATAAATAGTTGGAGTGAAATTTTCATAGTTAATAATAGAGTTCGGAGTCAGACAATTTATAGTTGATAGTGGAGTCCAAGTCATAATAGAAATATAATTTAGAACTGAACAATTTAAAGACCGTCTCCTCAATTCTGTATAATCTATATGACAGAATGGAAAAAAAAAAAAACATGAATGAAGTTAAAAGGGGTCTAGACTGAGGGAGAAGAAGGGGGTCTTTAGGCTTTAGGGCTTTATAGCGTGACTGGAAATCATTTTATACTTAAATAGACTATATTTTAAATGATTTTTCTCTTTTAATGGTGGAAATTATATGACTAAAAAACTTTTTTTTTAAATTTCAAAAGTTGGTTTCATTGATCTTGATGATAGGAACGATCATTATGATTAACTAATTTGAACAAATTGCCAAAAAAAAGAACATATATAATGATGAGTAGATAAATGAACATATATATATATATATATATATATATATATATATATATATATATATATATATATATATATATATATATATATATATATATATATATATATATATATATATATATATATATATATATATATATATCCCTATTGATTAAGAATTTGTAAGTAAATAATCCAAGGAATAATTGAAATGTCTGTATAAAATAAAAAATAACAATTTTTTTTAAATAATTTAAAAAAAAAGAGTGGCCAAACTTTTTGAAAAAAAAAACGTTCCTTAAAAAGATGAAAATAAGTTTTAAAAAAAAAATTTGAAAATTAAGGAAAAAAAATATTTTTTATTGTTCTCGGTGGAATCTGATTTAGATAATTCCATATTGGCAGAAGAAAAAGAGAAAATAGCAGTTGTAGTAGTAGTAGTTGTAGGAGGAGGAG
>SEYY01002492.1:35000-40000 GCA_009176605.1 Armadillidium nasatum
AGAAATTACTTTTTTTTATTAAAATTTATTATTTCTTTTTAAAATTATTACTTGAAGATTTAATATTATCACAGATGTAACTGTGAATTTGTGAAATAATGATGAACTAAGTTTCCTTTAATATAATATAATATAATATAATATAATAATATATTTATGTTATAATAACTATAACATTAATATCTCATTATTCTATAATGTGATTTTAATTAATTAATAGAAGATAACCTAGCTTAACATACCTACGTACATACATGCATACATACTTATTCATATACATACATACATACATACATACATACATACATACATACATACATACATACATACATACATACATACATACATACATACATACATACATACATACATACATACATACATACATAACACGTAAGTACTTTCATACAAGTATACAAACTCATATTTATAATGAAAAATTCAAAATAATTCACAACATAAAGCTTTTTGAATCCTTCTAACTCAGCTTCGAATTCAATTTACTATAAAAAATTAAGAAATAAAATTGAATTGAAAAAAGAAAGATAGAAAGAAGGAAGAAAGAAGAAATAATTAAGGGGATAGTCTAAGAAATTAAATTAAAGGTGAAGAGATGAGGAATAATGAAAAAGGTAAAGACAAGAAAAAGAAAGAAGGAATAAAAACAATGAAAGAAAGAAGAAGAAAAAAGACAAAAAAAATAAGAAGAAAGAAGGAATAAAGACAATGAAAGAAGGAAGAAGAAATAAAGATAAAAAAGAAGAAATAAGAAGAGGAAAACGAAGAGAAAAGGAATAAAGACATTGAAAGAAGCAAGAAGAAATAAAGACAAAAATAAAAAATTAAGAAGCAAGAAAAACGAAAGAAAGAAGGAATAAAGACAATGAAAGAAGGAAGAAGAAATAAAGACTAAATAAAGAAGAAATTAAGAAGAGAGAAAGACGAAGAAAGAATAATTAAGAAAGAAAAGAAAAAGTCGAAAGACACGAAGAAACACGAAGAAAGAGAAAAGACTAAGAGATGAGAAAAAAAGACATAAAAAAGAAGAAATAAAAACTAAGAATGAAAAAAAAGTCGAAGAAAACTTAAAAGTAAGAAAGAATGAAAACGACTAAGAAAGAATTAAAAATAAGGAAAAGAAGGAAGAAAAATTAAAGACTGGAAAAAGAAAGATGAGAAAAAAGAAAACCTGAGAGTTAAAAGGTCAAGAGGAAGAAACAGAAAAAGAACGACGAAAAAAAGAATAAATTCTCAGAATAATTAAGGAAGAATAAACAGAATGCTTGAGATTTCGGTATGACTCTTAAGAACATTTAATTAACTCTAAGTACAGAAATAATAACGCTTATATTAGCTCTAAGTACAGAAATAATAACGCTTATATTAACTCTAAGTACAGAAATAATAATGCTTATCAAGAAGTCTAAAATTATTCATTACTTGTTCTCAAACTTTAAAAAAGAAATAGTTTTAGGTGTACTATTAAAATTAACAAGTACACTTATT
This sequence comes from Armadillidium nasatum, assembly GCA_009176605.1. Classification (NCBI taxonomy): domain Eukaryota; kingdom Metazoa; phylum Arthropoda; class Malacostraca; order Isopoda; family Armadillidiidae; genus Armadillidium; species Armadillidium nasatum. Next base: position 36,507 of record SEYY01002492.1, read on the forward strand.
TATATTCTTAATTTATATATCTTTATATATATATATATATATATATATATATATATATATATATATATATATATATATATATATATATATATATATATATATATATATATATATATATATATATATATATATATATATATATATATATATATATATATATATATATATATATATATATATATATATATATATATATATATATATATATATCTTATATATATATATATATATATATATATATATATATATATATATATATATATATATATATATATATATATATATATATATATATATATATATATATATATATATATATATATATATATATATATATATATATATATATATATATATATATATATATATATATACTTCAAATATAAAATCTCCCATTTAGCGCTAAGACTTTGGATATAAATCGGTTTATACTAATGCAAAAGTCAAGAAAAAGGAATCGAACATTTTAATGTATTTACAAATGGTTGGAAGAGCAGAAAAGAAGAGAGAGAGAGAGAGAGAGAGAGAGAGAGAGAGAGAGAGAGAGAGAGAGAGAGAGAGAGAGAAGAGAGAGAGAGAGAGAGAGGTTATAAGTTAAATCAGGAGAATAAAATGCGAAGCTGACTGCTAAGGAAAATGTTGTGTATGTTATAAAAAGAAAAGAAGAAGCAACATGTCTGAGATTTATTGTATATCAAAGCATTGAAAGGTAGCAGTGAAAAAGTGTTGTGTTTAGTAGAAATAACTTTATACTGAGAAAGGTATGAAGTACTAAAGAATGACAATTGAGACTCTTTCCTTGTACCATAAGATAATGACAATTAAAGCAGTCCTAATTTTAAGGGTAAAGATTTCTGTTATTTTCTGGGGGGAAAAAAAACATAAATCTAAATGAGAATCTGAAAGAGTATTGGGAACGCTTTAAACTAAAAGAATTTAAATTTTCTCATAATAAGAGCTCAGTGTTATATATGCAATTAATTTGTATTATCTAAATTAAAATTGAGCTGATTTAGTTCAAAATCTGAGTTTAGTGTTATAGATTAAATCAATTCAAAAAGTTATATAAACTCAATTTAAGATATATTAAAATAAATTTTTAATTCAGTTTCATGTATGCAATCAATTAAACACTACTTGAGTTAAATTAACTCAAAATTTGAATTCAAATTTATATATGCAGTACATTTTTCAGTTATCTGAACTCAAAAGGATTTCATTTAACTCCATTGCATTTACTCAGCTTAAGTTATATTAACTCAAACTTTGAATTCAGTTTCATACAGGAAACTAATCAGAGAGTTACGGGAACTCAGATTCAGTTGATGGAAGACCTCTCTCATTTACAGTGCTGGTAATACTTGCATATGAGAATAACATATAATTAAGAGTCCACACGTCAGATATGGAATTTAAAAGACAGCAAGAAACCGAAAAGGAAGCTTGAAATGAAAGAGGAATAATATGATCCCTCCAAGCAAGAAAGAGCAAGTGCAAATGGAATTCGAAGAATATTAATTACAGAAAGATTTGAGCTATGATTTCAAAGATGTCATAATTGAATGGAAGATCATGTCGAATAGAAAGATGATGGAATTGAGTTTTTGAGGGACTGAAAATACCTGTTTTCTTTACCCTAATTTGAAATTCAAGAATAATCAGTTGTTAGCTGTTCCCAGACCACCCTTCTAACGTCAATTAATTGCTGTTAGATAAAACTCCTTTTCAAAGCGAAAGGAAGCATTAAAGGTTGGAGTCGTTAGCAAAGGAGTCAAAAGGTGATAAAGTAATAGAGAGAATATCATTAATGAAAACTAGGAAAAGAGTTAGAGATAGAAAAATTCTCTGAGGAACGCCACTATTAATAGATTTAAAAGGTAAACAGTTTTCGTCCATAACAGCTACTGTTTAACGATTCGTAAAGAAATCAGAAAGAAGACTTCAATATGTCTAGAACTATAACAGCAAAATATTTACCAAAATGCAGAAGAATTTATATATATATATATATATATATATATATATATATATATATATATATATATATATATATATATATATATATATATATATATATAATATATATATATAATAATATAATATATATATATATATATATATTATATATATATATATATATATATATATATATATATATATATATATATATATATATATATATATATATATATATATATATATATATATATATATATATATATATATATATATATATATATATATATATATATATATATATATATATATATATATATATATATATATATATATATATATATATATATATATATATATATATATATATATATATATATAAATATATTATATATAATATATATATATATATATATATATATATATATATATATATATATATATATATATATATATATATATATATATATATATATATATATATATATATATATATATATATATATATATATATATATATATATATATATATATATATATATATATATATATATATATTCCTCCCATTACTAGGAAACAAACCATATGAATATTTTATTCCAATTATTTGTGATACAATTTTAATACAATTACCAAAGTTAATAATTCAAGTAAAATAAAGTTTTATTTTTCAATTTAATAATTGCATCGGAATTATATATTTAATATTTTAAAATATTAAAATTGGAATTGCATATTTTTTTAAGAGATTTTTGATGTTTAATTTAAAATTATAAAGAAATATGTGATCCAATTAAAGAATCCTATACAAGTATTCAAATAGTAATAATTTTAATGTAAATATAGAACTGTATTATAGTAATTTGAATTTATAATATCTACATTTTGGATCTTCTACTTTTTGAATGAAACTCACAAATTCAAATAATTGGCACTTAATATAATGTTCACATACATGCATATATATATATATATATATATATATATATATATATATATATATATATATATATATATATATATATATATATATATATATATATATATATATATATATATATATATATATATATATATATATATATATATATATATATATATATATATATATATATATATATATATATATATATATATATATATATATATATATATATATATATATATATATATATATATATATATATATATATATATATATATATATATATATATATATATATATATATATATATATATATATATATATATATATATAGTATGAGGCAGAAATAGATTATAGAGAGTTGGTAAGAGCAAAAGAGTTTATTAACCAAAAAGCCTTAGACTCCACCTTTTTCGAGAAGAGCTGTACATGTGGAACCACCCCAGATATGTGAGATACTTCATACAAGGGCAAACATCATCTCTATAAAGAGCAAGCAACTGGTGTGGCGTAAAGAAATCACGAATAAATAAATAAATATATTATATATATATATATATATATATATATATATATATATATATATATATATATATATATATATATATATATA
>SEYY01002492.1:62500-70000 GCA_009176605.1 Armadillidium nasatum
TTTTATTTTTTATTTTTATTTTTTTGATATGTGAAAATTAAAACTGAGCAAATCTGGATTCGAGAGAACAGTCCCAAGTATGTCTTCCCTTAAGTCTTTTCCATATACAGATGTTTAGCAGATGTTTCTTAGTAAAGAATCCCCCCCCCCCAAAAAAAAACCTTCTAAAAGAGAAAGTTTTCCAAACGGAGCAGCTGCCAACGAAATAATCATAGAGTTAATTGATAAGGAAAAATGTCATTTTAGGAGAAGGAAATAAACAAGACAACAAAAAGATTTTTTCTTAAAGATGATAATTATGATGATAATATGCCTATGCCTCAAATTATAGTTTAACCAACATTTACATGCATACATACAAACACACACACACACACACACACACACACACACATATATATATATATATATATATATATATATATATATATATATATATATATATATATATATATATATATATATATTATATATATATATATATATATATATATATATATTATATATATATATATATATATATATATATATATATATATATATATATATATATATATATATATATATATATATATATATATATATATATATATATAATATATATATATATATATATATATATATATATATATATATATATATATATATATATATATATATATATATATATATATATATATATATATATATAATATATATATATATAATTTAATATATATATATAAAAGTTTGTATTTAAACTCCACGATATTTAACTAAATATAAATATATAATATATATATAATATATATATATATATATATATATATATATATATATATATATATATATATATATATATATATATATATATATATATATATATATATATATATATATATATATATATATATTATATATATATATATAATATATATATATATATATATATATATATATATATTCATATTCATTCAATATATCAGTAAAAAATAGAAATATAATTTTTTTTTTTTTTTTTTACTTTTTCTTTTCATATTTTCTTTCTTTTTATTTCAAATTTAAGCTCGAGTGATAACAGTTGCAAAGCTTCATGAATAGAAAAGCCTAAAATTTTACATGAACAAAATTTTAAATTAACTGCGGAAAGTGGAGTGAAAAAAAATCGCTTATTGATTGGCTCTCTCGTGCTATTACCACATTCCGTTTGATCTTGTAAAATATCTATTTCTGAATTCTTTCAAAAAGATAGAAATTCAAAAAAAAAATCATCTCTATTTCCCATTTTTTATTTATATATATATATATATATATATATATATATATATATATATATATATATATATATATATATATATATATATATATATATATATATATATATATATATATATATATATATATATATATATATATATATATATATATATATATATATATATATATATATATATATATATATATATATATATATATATTATATATATATATATATATATATATATATATATATATATATATATATATATATATATATATATATATATATATATATATATATATATATATATATATATATATATATATATATATATATATATATATATATATACAGGAGTCTGGTGAGAAAAAAAAAAGAATATATATTTGTGCATATATATATATATATATATATATATATATATATATATATATATATATATATATATATATATATAATATATATATATATATATATATATATTATATGCGTGTATTTGTGTGTGTGAGCATGTGTGTGAGTGTGTGTTTGTTTGTGACACTACACTGATTTTGAGTTTAAAACTAAAAAGTCGTGCATATATATATTATTTTTTTTTTAAGCTTACAATTACAAATACAAATATTTCTGCATATTGAACTTAAATTGAGCTCTTTGTTTTTTTTGTTTTTTTAAACTCGAATTAAAGTTTTATTTTTTTACTTAATTTGAGAATTTTTTTTTTATTAGAATCATAGTCAAAATTCACAGTGGGTGAGAGGTTAATAAGTGTCCTTCATATACAAGTAACCATTGTTATAGAAATAGGTATTAAAAATTTGGTAAATCTTTTTCCTTTAAAGTCTGTGACAATCTTTCAAAAAGAGAAGTTATTTTTAATATTTTTTTCTAAACCTTCAAGTGAATTCTGTTATTACTCTTTCTCACTCTCTCTTTCATTCTCCCTCTACCTCTCTTCCTATCGCTCTCTCCTTCATTCACTATCACTCTCTCTTTCTTCTCCCTCTAACTCTCTTACTATCCCTCTCTCCCTCATTCATTATCTCTCTCACTCTCTTGCTCTCTCTATCTCAATTCTAGAAACCTGAAATTATCTTCCCTTATTAATGGCTACATGAAGTATTTCAACAAATTTATCATTTTTATTTTAACGTCTGATTAAACTGAGTAAAATTTCAAGTTTGACAAACGTTGTTGAATTTTAAGTTTGACAAACGTTGGACATTTCCTATTATTTGATTTTAAAAATACATTTTAACGAATGGAAAAATTCGAGGAAGAAATATAATGATAGTGCTACAATTTTCTAGGAAAAAAAATCTTACCAATTATATTATATTTTAGTAATAAGAAAGAAAATTCGTAGTTTCATTCCCTATCGACCTTATATATATATATATATATAATATATATATATATATATATATATATATATATATATATATATATATATATATATATATATATATATATATATATATATATATATATATATATATATATATATATATAATATATATATATATATATAATATATAATATATATATATATATATATATATATATATATATATATATATATATATATATATATATATATATATATATATATATATATATATATATATATATATATATATATATATATATATATATATATATATATATATATATATATTATATATATTCTAACTAGAATAGCAAAGAAAGATAATATATATATATATATATATATATATATATATATATATATATATATATATATATATATATATATATATATATATATATATATATATATATATATATATATATATATATATATATTTTTTTTTTTTTTTCTAGTTAGAATCGATTAGTGTAAAAGATTTATGCACTGTAAAAATTTTATTAAAAAAAAGAACAATAAAATTATAACGTTTTTTGTTGTTGTTTTGTTTCAAACAAAAGAAAATAAAAACCAAAAATGATTTTAATAAATTGACTTCAGATTGAGCAAAAAAATTTAATTTTTCAACATTTATTAACAATTGTTTAAATGTGAACAATAGTATATATATATATATATATATATATATATATATATATATATATATATATATATATATATATATATATATATATATATATATAGCACCCCTTCTGCTACGAGGACGCTGTAAAGGTGGAGGTATGCGAGTGGACAGTTCCCTCGAGCATTTGCCGCTGTAGTACCTATAGAAGAGAGATAGGGCACCAACGTCACGTCGCAAAGATAAAGGGTCAAGTGCATTTGTAAGAGCAGAACAGTTTATAAGTCTTTTAGCCTTTGACTCAACCCTATTCAAAAGATGGGTGAAACCTGAGCCACCCCAGATATGAGAACAGTACTCCATACAAGGGCGGATGAGGCCCTTGTATAATTGGAGTAACTGCGAAGAAGAAAAAAATTCTCGCAGCCTAAACAGAACTCCAAGCTTCTTTGAGGCCGCTTTAGCAACCATTGTGATGTGAGGTTTCCAAGACATTTTTTTGTTTATGTTAAGGCCAAGAATATTTATATTGTCAACAGGAGAGACGGGAGAAACGTCGAAAGAAATAAAAAGTTAGGAGGTGTCTTTGAGAGGGAGATTTCTAGAAGTTGAGTTTTTAAAGAGTTGAATTTCACAAGGTTGAGACGACCTCACTGGGAAATTCTATCCAGATCTTCAAGAATGGAATCGGAAAGATGAAGACGAGAGGCAACTCTAGATGCAAAGGAAGGAGCAGATTTGAAATGAGTAGAAGAATGGAGGGTTGAATCATCGGCATTTGAATGGACAGGGTTAGATGAACAGCTAAGAAGATCATTAATGAAAAGTAGGAATAGAGTAGGAGATAAGACAGAACCCTGGGGAACACCACTATTGACAAGAAAAGAAGAAGAAGTCGCTCCATCAACAACAGCTGAAATGGAGCGATTAGAAAGAAAGATAGACATAAGTAAGCAAAGAGAAGGAGGAAACCCAAAGGAGGGGAGCTTGGAAAGCAGTGACGCATGCTATACCCGGTCAAATGCCTTAGATATGTCAAACGCCACCACACAAGTCTCCCCATGATTCCTAAGGGCAGAAGACCATAAATCTGTGAGATAGGAAAGTATATCACCAGTAGACCTCGAACGTCGAAAGCCATACTGATGATCAGAAAGAAGGGAATGAGATTCCAGATGATCCAAGAAGTGAGAGTTGAGAAGGGTTTCAAAGATCTTAGACAGAATACAAGTGAGAGCTATAGGGTGATAGTTAGAAGGATCAGAGCGGCTACCCTTTTTCGGAATAGGCTGGACCAATGCGCGCTTCCAACACTGAGGGAAAGTATTAGTATTGAGGCATAGAGAGTAGAGTTGAACGATGGGTTGGAGCCAGCTCAGAAGCACACTCCCTTAAAACTCGGGGAGGAATGCCATCCGGGCAGCTTGCCTTCCTTACGTTCATAGATTTCAGAAGCCCATACACCCGATCAAATGTAATCATAGGTAAAGGCATGGGACTTCTGAGAGGAGAAGTAGTAGGAGGAGGGTTGCCGGAGTCGTCCAGGGTTGAATTAGAGGAGAATAGGAGGCCGAAGAGATTAGCCTTTTCAGTTGGAGTGTTAGCAACAGAGCCATCAGAACGAATAAGAGGAGGAAAAGAAGATTTACAGAAGTTGTTAGAGATGTTTTTGGCAAAGAGGCCAGAAAGATTTATCAGTAGGAGAGTTTAGGAGCTCCGCACACCTTCTTTTAGTGAAAGCCTGCTTTGCTCGTCGAAGAATATCCCTGCAACGATTCCGAGCAGAATGAAAATTAGCAAGAGTGATAGGAGAAGGAAAGTTTTTCCACCCTCGATACGCGATGTCTCTAGCCTGAATGGCAAGAGAGCAGGCGCGATCGAACCATGGATTTTGAGGAGAGAAAGATTTAGACGAAGAAGGGATGAACCTGCTCATCCCATCAACGATTACGGCCCCCACCTTATCAGCGGAGACTGACGTGTCTTCAGAGACAAAGCAGTCCATCCAAGGATAGTTAGCATAGAAGCAAGGCAAAGCCTCCCAGTCAGCCCGATCAAAGTGCCAGAAGATACGCTTAGGGCAGGGTGGAGCAGTTGGAGAGAATGATTGAAAATTAAGAGTAATTAAGTTGTGGTCAGATTTACCAATAGGTGCGAAGACAGCGTATTTATAGAGAGAAGGACTAGTAGTGAAACATAAGTCAAGAGTGTTTAAGAATTGGTTAGGACGATCCGGAATGTGTGTTGGTTCTTTAATCAGTTGCTCCAGATCGTTGAGAATACTGAATGATTCGGCCTCCTCCCCTCCTGGATCAGTATGAGAGGAACCCAACCATTCAGTATATATATATATATATATATATATATATATATATATATATATATATATATATATATATATATATATATATATATATATATATATATATATATATATATATATATATATATATATATATATATATATATATATATATATATATATATATATATATATATATATATATATATATATATATATATATCTATATATATATATATTATATATATATATATATATATATATATATATATATATATATATATATATATATATATATATATATATATATATATATATATATATATATATATATATATATTATATATATATATATATATATATATATATATATATATATATATATATATATATATATATATATATATATATATATATATATATATATATATATATATATATATATATATATATATATATATATATATATATATATATATATATATATATATATATATATATATATAGCATAAATTTATATTAGGTTCCAGAATACTATAGAGCTCATTGTTTCATTCCAGAAGAAAGGTTCTATTGTGCGATGAGTGAATTGAGATTAGAAGCATTGAACTCCATGACTGAGAAACGCTGCAGGGATTTTGGAAAAACAATCCTCAAAGGATTACGTAATAATAAATATAATCAAATAAATACATATATGAAATATGTATTTCTGTTTACTGAAACTCTACCTTTATATAATATTTGAAAATAAAACGATAACATTTTTTTGAAAAAAAATAGTTAAGATGTAGCTAAATGGCTTAATAACAACTAAATAAATATATTTATTTCATTAATTCTGTTTATATATATATATATATATATATATATATATATATATATATATATATATATATATATATATATATATATATATATATATATATATATATATATATATATATATATATATATATATATATATATATATATATATATATATATATATATATATATATATATATATATATATATATATATATATATATATATATATATATATATATATATATATATATATATATATATATATATATATATATATACATATGGACAATATCCGCTCTGATTACTTTACGCTGTCGTTGTCATACTATTCGAAATATATTTTAGAAATGTTGAGGATAATTTTAAAACTAAATTTTATTTCTGTAATGAAATCCGAGTTCGTAATGTTGTAATCAATCGAAGGCGTACACGTATTTTATTAGTTTTATTGTTTTTATTATTATTATTATTATTATTATTATTATTATTATTATTATTATTATTATTATTATTATTATTATTATTATTTATTTCATTATTATTATTATTATTTTTATTATTTTAATTATTATTTTTATTATTTTAATTATTATTATCATTTTTATTATTATCATTATTATTATTATTAATATTATTTTATTATAATTATTATTATTATTATCATTATTATTTATTATTATTATTATTTCTATTATTATTATTATTATTATTATTATTATTATTATTATTATTATTATTATTATTATTATTGTTGTTGTTGTTGCAATAAATACAGTAATCAATATTTTTATCTTTCTATTTATCTATCTATCTATCTATCTATCTATCTATCTATCTATCTATCTATATATCTATATATATATATATATATATATATATATATATATATATATATATATATATATATATATATATATATATATATATATATATATATATATATATATATATATATATATATATATATATATATATATATATATATATATATATATATATATATATATATATATATATATATATATATATATATATATATATATATATATATATATATATATATATATATATATATATATATATATATATTTTATTATTATTATATTTTTTATTTGCTTCCTCCTTATATATATGGA
>SEYY01002492.1:80000-82500 GCA_009176605.1 Armadillidium nasatum
AAATTTATCTTGGATTTTACAATTTTTTTTCCTTTTTCTTTTAACCTACTACTTTAATATTCCTTATTTTACCTATTCAACTTCTCTTAAATCTTTTTCAGCTATTTTAATTTATTTCGTTTATTTTATCTTTTCTTTTAAATTTTTCTCCTTTTTCTTATAAATATTTCACCAATTTACCTCATTTCATGTTTTTCTTCAAAATCTTTCACCTGTTTTGTTTATTTCACTTATTCCAATTATTTCATTTCTTTTAAATCTTTCACCAATTTAACTTACTTCAACAGTTTTATTTAAATCTTGCATCAATTTAACTGATTTCATCTATTTCTTTTTAAATCTTTCTCGAATTTAATTTCCTTCATCTTTTTATTTTAAATCTTTCAGCAATTTAACTTATTTCATTTATTAATTTTTTAAATCTTCCACCAATTAAATTTATTTCATTTATTCCCTTTAAATCTTGACCCAGTTTAACTTATTTCAGGTATTTCTTTTAGATCTTGCACCAATTTAACATTTCATCTATTTCTTTTTTAAATCTTGAACCATTTAAACTTATTTCATTTATTTCTTTTAAATCTTAACCCAATTTAACTTTAACCTTGCACCAATTTATTCTTATCCCATCTATTTCTTTAAAATCTTGTCCCAATCTGACTTATTTTTGCATTTATTTTATTTTTAAATCTTGGACCAATTTAATTTATTTCATCTATTTCCTTTAAATTTTTCATCTATTTCGAATATATCAACTTTTTACTTCCGTATTACTCAATTCTTAAAATATTCAAAAATATCTATTAAAGCTATTCTAATTGCCGAACTGATATTCATACGCTTAAAATAGCTTTAAAATGTAACAGTCATAAATATTAATTTTTAACGTATAGAATATATTAATAATAATAATAATAATAATAATAATAATAATAATAATAATAATAATAATAATAATAATAATAATAATAATAATAATAATAATAATAATAATAATAATAATAAAAATAAAAATAAAATAATAAAATAATAATATAATAATAATAATAATAATAATAATAATAATAATAATAATAATAATAATAATAATAATAATAATAATAATAATAATAATAAAGATAATAGTAATAATATAAAAAAATAATGATAATAATAATAATAATAATAATAATAATAATAATAATAATAATAATAATAATAATAATAATAATAATAATAATAATAATAATAATAATAATAATAATAATAATAATAATAATAATAATAATAATAATAATAATAATAATAATAATAAAATAATAATAATAATAATAATAATAATAATGATAAAATAATAATAATTTATAATTTAAAAAATATATAACGATATATATATATATATATATATATATATATATATATATATATATATATATATATATATATATATATATATATATATATATATATATATATATATATATATATATATATATATATATATATATATATATATATATATATATATATATATATATATATAGAATTTAAATTTTTGTAATATATCTGAGAATTCCTATGTACAGATGAATGGATCCCGAAGGAAAAAAGGAATTTAATATAACCCTTTTAAAAGGACACAGAATTTAAAAAGGAAAAGAAGGAATCCTGCAAATTATACGTACACATTTGCATATATATATATATATATATATATATATATATATATATATATATATTATATATAATATATATAATATATATATATATATATATATATATATATATATATATATATATATATATATATATATATATATATATATATATATATATATATAATATTAGGGATGGAGCGATACCAAAATTTTTACCGATACCTAAAAACTCCCCGAAACCGATACCCGATACCCGATACCTAAAAATATGCCGATACTTGCCGATACCACTACCGATACCGATACTTTACTCCTATACAAAATTTTTACCGATACCGATACTTAAAAATATGCCGATACTTGCCGATCGATACCGATACCGATACTTCAATACTTCACTATATATATATATATATATATATATATATATATATATATATATATATATATATATATATATATATATATATATATATATATATATATATATATATATATATATATATATATATATATATATATATATATATATATATATATATATATATATATATATATATATATATATATATATATATATATATATATATATATATATATATATATATATATATATATATATATATATATATATATATATATATATATATATATATATATATATATATATATATATATATATACTATATATATATATATATATGCGAGTATTTGTGTGTTCAGATATTGACACACACTTTGGCGTAAGTTTTTCTCCTCCTGACTTTTAATCCCAATTGGAAAGGGACCGAACTGGGTTTCCTTTTTCTTTCTCATCGTTTTTAACAATTCATCAAGTCACACATTTTGGGAAACGTTTTTTT
>SEYY01002492.1:87500-90000 GCA_009176605.1 Armadillidium nasatum
TATATATATATATATATATATATATATATATATATATATATATATAATGTGTCAATAGTTGCCAGACCTTTAAATTTGTCATTTGCACCTATGACATCAATTGTTTGAATTTTTTAATCTCTTTAAAAATGAATTTTTCTAGGGCAGGACAGGCTCATTCCAGTGGCTGGCAGAAGGTTTATATATAAATATATATTATATATATTATATTATATATTATATATATATATATATATATATATATATATATTATATATATATAATATATATATATATATATATATATATATATATATATATATATATATATATATATATATATATATAATATATTATAAGGACTAGTACGAAAAAATTGAAAGATATAAACATTTAAAGTTATAAACAATTAAATTAGAATTACTGGTATGTCTAAAATTTAATACGTTTCTATCTTTCCTTTTTATCCTTTTTTTCTTTTTTTTCTATTTTTCTTCCTTTTCTCTTTCTCTCTCTCTCTCTCTCTCTCTCTCTCTCTCTCTCTCTCTCTCTCTCTCTCTCTCTCTTCTTTTCAGAATACTCAAGAGTGATTGTTGAAAAAGCCTTATCAAGATTTCGGATAAAATGAAGAATAGAAAACCCTTTGCAAACCGATATTATTTATAGCCCTCATAGTGGATTGACATTCTTGTTTGTGAACATGAAATATGTATTTCAAGGGACATCTGAAAAAAAATGTGAGAATAAATGCCATTGGATCAACGTGCAACAACAAAACCTTGTTTGTAGGTGGAATTATCTTCATGGTATTTGAGGAATAGAGAGAGAGAGAGAGAGAGAAAGATAGAAAGGGAGAGTGAGTGAGAGAGAGAGAATAGACTCTATATAAAAAATTACACTTTTGTTTTGTTTTAAAATCAAATGATCAAAATCAATTTATTGATTTTTTAACTTATTTTTTTTTTTATTTTTTTTATTTTTTTATTTTTTTTAAACATAGCGTCATTGTCTTCATAGTTTTAAGTACAAAACATCATAAGAAAACTTGGAAAAAAAAGAAAATAAATTAAAAGTAATATAAATTTAAACATTTTATTGGGAAAGAGGAGAAAATTAATCAACGTCTAAAAAATATTTTTCATAAAATTATGGACACTATCAACACTGTTTTAGCTTTGAAATTTGAATAATAGCTTTAAATATTTATTATAAAAGGCGATAAGTTATATAAAAATAAACTTTATAAATCCTAATGTTAGTTTTTTATTTATTTTTCTGTAAGCTCTAAGAGTAATAAATACAGTGACTGTGTTTTACATTTGTCTCTCTTTGTTTTAGTGTTCTAATTATAAAATTTAAATTGTTACATGGTTCTTTAAACTTTTAACTGTTGAGAGTTCTGAGGCTAAAAATAAATGTATTTTTAAATATTTATTATTTTAATAGTAAATATTTAAAAACAACACTGATCTATAAAATATTTTTAAAAAATAAAAATTTTTTTTTTTTTTTTTTTTTTTTTTTTTTTTTTTTTTTTTTTTTTTTAAATAAAGGAAAAAAAAAAACGTAAAAAATCAATTGATTTTATATTTGATTTTATATTATGCAAACCATTGTTTTTTACATTCAAATTAAATTTTAAATTTAAGAGTAAATTTAAAATTTGAATACTGTGAATTGATTTTATTTCGCATTTTTCGTCATTTTTAACTAAAAAAATTTAAAATAACTTTTCAGTAATTCTTTTGATTATAATATAATATACTTATATATAAATATATATATATATATATATATATATATATATATATATATATATATATATATATATATATATATATATATATATATATATATATATATATATATATATAATTTATTAATTTTTTTTATTTTTTTTAGGCACTTATTGTTACTTAGGTAAAAAATTAAAAAAAAAAATTGGCATAAATTAAATAAATAATAAAAAATAAAAAAAAATAAAAAAGTATTTTTTTTTTATTTGATTTATATATAAGGAAAATATAATAAAAAACCATCAACCCTGGTAAAAACTTAAAGGCTGAGGAATTTATTGGTTGTGCGTTTATTTAACATTAACAGACATTAACATCCAACAATCTACTGCACAGATATCATTTATTAGTTTACATTTTGTCCTATATTTTTTTTTTTTTTAAAATAAGCATAAAATCTGGAGAGAAATTTGCTGACTGATTAAATTAATTCAGAAATGGTCAGAGAGGAATTACGATCGAGTTAGCCATTATAAAATATAAGATAAAAGAATTGTCTGGAAAATTTCAGAAATTTGTGCAACGTTGCATTGTCGATTAATTGATTAATTAAAGCAACTTTTGAAATGGTTCCAGCCTAAAAAAAAAAAAAATTTTTTGCAGAATTTGCATTATGGGGAAATAAAAATCGTAAATAATTTTGTAATTGTGTAGAAATTATTATTATTATTTATATTTATGTAGAAAGTTTTAAGTAAAATCGAAGAAGTTTTAAAAAATAAAGT
>SEYY01002492.1:95000-97500 GCA_009176605.1 Armadillidium nasatum
TATATATATATATATATATATATATATATATATATATATATATATATATATATATATATATATATATATATATATATATATATATATATATATATATATATATATATATATGATATATATATATATATATATATATATATATATATATATATATATATATATATATATATATATTAGGAAACCACATATCATATTCATCTTACATTTCATTCATCAATGGTTACAAAAAAGGCCTCTAAAAAGCTGGGAGTTCTGTTCAGGTTGCGAGAATTTTTCCTTCTGAACAGTTACTCCAAATATAGAAGGGTGTTATTCGCCCTTGCATGGAGTACTGTTCACACATATGGGGGCTCCTGCTCCTCCTCTCTTCTGGATAGGGTTGAATCTACTAAAGCTAAAAGATTAATAAACTGTCCCCTACTTTCAAACTCTCTTGTCCCTTATCTCTGTGAAGTGACGTTGGCGCACTGTCTCTTTTCTATAGGTACTACAATGGCAGGTTCTCGAGGGAATTGGCCTCTCGCATTCCTCTACCGATTGCGTCGTTCTCGTTGCACAAGGGATGCCCTACTTTCCCACGAATTTTGTGTAGATGTAGGAAAGCCCAGGCTAGCCCGTTGTGGTACCTCCTTCTTTCCAGTCATCTCTGTTCTATGGAACTCTCTACCATCATCTATTTTTTTTTCCTGTATTTAATCTTCCACTCTTCAAGTCTTCCGTTTGTGCCCACCTGAGGGATGTGCGTTAGACCTGTGTTTGAATGAGTTTTTTTCCCCTTGTGTGTGCCCCCTCCTTGAAAATGACTCTGCCCGTGAGTGGTGGCCATCTGTAAATATATATATATATATATATATATATATATATATATATATATATATATATATATATATATATATATATATATATATATATATATATATATATATATATATATATATATATATATATATATATATAGATATATATATATATATGGCTGAATTACATCTTCATTTCTAGAAATCGGTCTTACGTTGCTTGTTTTGACATGAAACTTAATTGCCATTTTAAATTTACTGACATTGTGAGAAGGCAACATTTACACGCTTCAATTTATAGCAATTTAATATATATATATATATATATATATATATATATATATTATATATATATATATATATATATATATATATATATATATATATATATATATATATATATATATATATATATATATATATCGGTATATATTTGTATCGGCATATCGGTATATATATATATATGCGTGTGTGTGTGTGTGTGAATATATACTTCATATGTGTTAAATGTTCCTGTATATGTGTGCTGATACTCTAATATAAGAGTATTATATTCTAACTCAAAATTACATCCTTATTATAAAGAAATGTTTTATTCTTCACTAATAATTGGAAAACGTCACAAGCAATCTTCTTTCATATAAAATTTTTCCACTCAAATTAAATTAGAAATTTAAACCTGAAATAATTTTTCTTCTCTGTCAAGTAAATTCATGTTAGAAATATTAACTGAAAATTTTATTTTAATAACACTGGTCTTGTGTTAAGAAAATGATGAGAATGATTTTTTTTATATTCTGATATATTATTGAGTTATAATTTTTGTGTGAGTGAAAATATTTTTATTTGTGAGAGTTTATGTGTTTGTGAGAGAATACTTGTTTGTTGAATATATTTGTTTATGGGAGTATATTTAATGCTAGTGAAAAATATTTGTGTGAGTGTATACTTGCTTGAAGAATATATTTTTTTAAGAATATATTTATTTGGAGCATGTCTGTTTGTGAGAGTATATAAATTATTTGTAAAATATTTTATTTTGTGAGAATTTATTTATTTTTATAGTAATTTACTTAACGATAGTATTTTAGATTGTTGAATGTATTTGTTTGTGAGAGTATATTTCGTTTGAAAGAGAATATTTATTTTTTTTAAATATATTTTTACAAAAAATAAATGATTTAAAGGGCATTGTTGATTCCAAGAATGGGAATTCTCTAGATAATTTTTACCTAGGACCAACATGAGGGATAGAACTAGATGCTTCAAGAACGTGAGTTAATAACTCAACAGTTATTAGATTATATATATATATATATATATATATATATATATATATATATATATATATATATATATATATATATATATATATATATATATATATATATATATATATATATATATATATATATTTCTCCTCTGGTGGACAAAGGCCAAAGGCCTACTAATTTCCACCTGAATTGGGGCAATACCGGAGTCTAATCGTTAAACGCCGACATGTCCCGATACACGTATATATATATATATATATATATATATATATATATATATATATATATATATATATATATATATATATATATATATATATATGTATATATATATATATATATATATATATATATATATATATATATATATATATATATATATATATATATATATATATATTATATATGTGTGTGTGTGTGTGTGTGTGT
>SEYY01002493.1:5000-17500 GCA_009176605.1 Armadillidium nasatum
TATATATATATATATATATATATATATATATATTATATATATTATATATATTTTATATATTATATATATATATAATATATATATTATATATATATATATATATATAATATATATATATATATATATTATATATATATATATATATATATATAGGGAGAACATAGTTCAGTCGGAAGCGATAAAAGAACCCCCCACTGGTCTAGACACGCGGGGTTGATAAGGTGGACTAGACCATTCCGTTTCACTACGTCGACCTTTAGCTCGTTCCTTTTCTCGTTTCATCTTCTCAGAAGATCTCTAGTATACCCTTGACTCACATTGGAGTGCCTATTCTCACACAACCTTTCCCTCATCTTCTCTTGTATTCTACAAATTTACAAGCCCTTATACTTACATTAGTTATTAATAAATCAAAATGGGGAAACACAAATCTGCCTCGTAGAATCAGAGTTGGACAGATTCCAAATATAACCACTCATCCACTCCTTCATCCATCAGCTCTTGGGAGTTGTTGGCCTCCGTTGATGAGGTTGGTGCCACCAAAACCTTGTTGACGACTTGCGTTGGTATACTGTTTTCTTTTTTTAATAATTTCTGCAACATTCGCGATCTTTTTTCTAATCTCCTCTTTGTCGAACAACACCTCTCTTCTTCTAGACCTCATCTCTTGTTCTTAACTGAAACTCAGGTGTCTGAGTCATGTGACAGCAAACCCAACTTTGTTTCCTCCTACTAGCTCTTTATCCTCAATTGTCAACCAAAGTCGGATGTTGCGCATAAATGTGCGCAAACGATGTTGTCTGTTCTCGTGTTTTAATTTGGAGTTATCTGAATTCTCTACTTTATGGCTTAATCTTTATTGCAACTCTACAACTAAATTCATTTGTTCTATCTACTTATCTCCTAACTCTACAGACTATCCAAAATTCTTCGTCTACCTTAACTCCAAAATAGAACACTCTTTCTTTCTCCTTTCTCCGAAATCATCATTTTAAGTGATTTCAATGTTCACCACCGCCAAATTACTTCACTGCATTCATCCGATCACCTTCTTATCTCTGTATCTTGTCCTGTCTCTTCAAGTCTTCCGCAAGAATGGCCCCCGCCTTCGGCGTGGAGAAGTTTCTGGCATTTCAGTGCCACTAACTGGTCTGACTTGCGGTTGTCCCTTTCTGCTTTTCCATGGAATGATTACTGTTTCCGTGGGAGAGATTCATTTGAGTGTGCAGAGCTCATAATCGATGTGATTCTCTCTGGAATGGAGGCGTATATTTCATATTCGTTCCCTTCTATTAAAGCTCTACTTGTTCTGGCGCTTTCCACCGCAGGGATGCTCCCTTCAGGGATTACCATCGTTTTCAAACTCCAGAAACTCACGCAACATATATTTCATTCCGTAATCGAGCAAAATCTATCCTTCGTAACACTAAAAACTTTTTTTCATTAAAAAAATACACTAATCTTTCTTGTTCCTCTTCTTCACGCTCTTTCGCGCATTTTGCAAAAAATGTCAACTCTAACTTTGCTTCTCCCTCTTTTCCTTCTCTAGTATCTTCTAAAATGACGAACTTCACTGTCAATAAAAATATTCCACAATTAAATAAAAACACTCAAAGATTAGAACACTATACACTTAAAGAAAAATTAAAAATATAACACATATTTAAAACTAAAAAAAAAAAAAACACACACACACATACACAACACACACTTAAAGTATATATATTATATATATATATATATATATATATATATATATATATATATATATATATATATATATATATATATATATATATATATATATATATATATATATATATATATATATATATATATATATATATATATATAATATATATATATATATATATATATATATATATATATATAATATATATATATATATATATTATATATATATATATATATGGAACACTATTTTTTCTCTACACGTGCAGCCACTTCTTACAGGGCTTATAATATTAATGGCAATTTGTGAAGAAAAAATTAAGCGGAAATGGAAATTTTTTTGGTTTGAAGTTAATTTTTAAATTTTTATATCATTCATAACATTATAAAAAATTAAATAAATAGATAAAAATAGAAAAAAATACTTCTGCTAAACAAAAAAATGGAAATGTGATGTTTTATTTTGCACCACATGTAAAATTTTAACCCAACAGATGATATATATATATATATATATATATATATATATATATATATATATATATATATATATATATATATATATATATATATATATATATATATATATATATATATATATATATATATATATATATATATATATATATATATATATATATATATATATATATATATATATATATATATATATATATATATATATATATATATATATATATATTATATATATATATTATATATATATATATATATATATATAATATATATATATATATATATATATATATATATATATATATATATATATATAATATACTATATATATATATATACGTAATATTATTTATAATTTTATTAACTGCTATGATGTTATAATTTCGAGAATCGAACCCGGTTCATAAAGATGGAAGTCCGTTGCGTTGACCACTACTCCACTGATGGTTCAAAAGGAAATAATCCAGAACTTCTACTGACATATTCGCCTTCGATTCTCGAAACTATAACATCATAGCAGTTAATAATAATTATATATATATATATTATATATATATAATATAATATATATATATATATATATATATATATATATATATATATATATATATATATATATTATAAAAAACTGTATAAGTATTTACTTATTTTATCACTATATTTGTTTATCAGTCTCAATCTGGCCATCTTGAAGGAATAGTTCAAATTTTGACCGCCAGATCAAAAAGCGAGAACACACATTTTATACGAATTCTGAAGAATAAACATATTCTCTCTCATAATATAAAATTTATAATTTATATTTCGGTGTACTTGTGAATTATCGAATTTCATCTTGTTACTCTAAAGGCAAATAGCTTATATCCCAAAGATTGAGACAAATTTGCCTCCCTCTGAGGAAAACACAAGGTCATATTCGTCCGTAATTAAAGTTATCTTGAAATCGTCTTTCATCTATATTATAACAGTTCTGACGCACACGTACGGGGAAACTTTTTTCGAAACTTTTTTTTTCATTAAGTTTTAAATTAATATCAGGTCTACGGTTCTTAATGTAGAATGACTCTGCTATTTTTATTATTATTATTATTATTATTATTATTATTATTATTATTATTATTATTATTATTATTATTATTATTATCATTATTAGTTTTATTATTAATTATTATTATTATTATTATTATTATTATTATTATTATTATTATTATTAAGAATGATATTATTATTATTATAATTAATATAATTACTAATATTATAATTTTTATTATTGTTATTATTACTATTATTATTATCATTATTATAATTAATATTATTAGTTTGATTATTATTATTATTATTATTATTGATTATTATTATTATTATTATTATTATTATTATTGTGTTGTTATTATTTATATTATTAATATTATTATTATCATTAAATTTATTATTCATATGTTATATTTACTGATATTATCATTATTTTTTAAATTTATTTTAATGATTAGCATGATTACTATTACTATATTTACCTATTATTTAAATTACTACAGACAGTAGCTCAGGAAACTTATCCATTATTATTATTATTATTATTATTATTATTATTATTATTATTATTATTAACCGATAACAATCATGACACGCTCTCACAAAAAGCTGAGTTTGCTTTAAATAAAATAATGACTTGGATAAATTCTAATAAACTTTCTTTAAATGTGCAAAAAACATCATATCTTTTTATTAGTAATAAAAATGTAAATGAGGACTTTAAAATTAACTTAAATCAAACCGAGTTGCAACGAGTTTCAATTGCAAAAATACTGGGTGTTTTATTCGATGACAAATTAACGTTTAAAGAACATATAAATCAATTAGTAAATAAGTTAGCGAAATATATGTATATCTTAGTCAAATTAGCAAAGTCCATCCCCTTATATATTTTAAAAAAAATATACTACAACACACGTAACACAACTCACAGTTGTTGTATTGCCTGCCAATCTACGGTATTGCTAGAAACTATGTTATCAACCCTGTTGTTATCATGCAAAAACGCTTTATTTGTTTACTGTCTGCTAGTCATCTTTATGAACATACCCAACATTTATTTAAGAAACTTAAAATCTTGCAGTTTCATCACTTATTAAATCTTACTCTACTAAAAGAACTACACAAAATAATGAATAATGAAACTGCAATTTTTTAATAACTAACTTCCGTAATAATCAAATTCAAAGAGATGTTAATCTGCGAAACAACCTACATATTAATCCACCGTTTTATAGACTAGAGAAGGCCAGACAAGCTGTTACATTCAAATCAGCAAATCTATTCAACGATCTACCAACAGAAATTAAAAATAAAAAATCTTTGAAAGCTTTTGCATTCAATATTAAAAAGTATTATCTTAACCAGTACTAATTATTCCCTGTTCGCCTCTTATTAAAGTTAGTACTAGTCTTATCAGTGTTTTTAAGGTCTATACTATTATTACAATTGTTATAATAATCATTACTACTAGTAATGTTATTACTATGTTGCATCTTAGTATTATCTTTGTTTAATTATTGCTTTATTGCTGCTATTATTATTATTATTATTATTATTATTATTATTATTATTATTATTATTATTATTATTATTATTATTATCATTATTTTTATTATTATTATTATTATTTTTATTATTATTATTATTATTATTATTATTATTATTATTATTATTATTATTATTATTATTATTATTATTATTATATTATTGTTACTTATTATTACTAATTATTGTTCTTATTTATTTCACTATTATGTATTCATTATTATTATTATTATTATTATTATTATTATTATTATTATTATTATTATTATTATTATTTATTTATTATTATTATTATTATTATTATTATTATTATTATTATTATTTCCTTTTGCCTATTTTTAATATTCCTTTTTTAATTATTATTATTACTAATGTTATTTTTTATAATTATCTTTGCTTTTTATTTTTGTCATTGTTTTATTATTACTTTATTGCCACTATTATTATTATTATAATTATTATTATTATTATTATTATTATTATTATTATTATTATTATTATTATTATTATTATTATTATTATTATTATTATTATTATTATTATTTTTGTCTATTATTATTATATTTATTATCTATTATAACTATATTGTCATAAATGTATATTATTATGGGTACTATTGTATTTAACTTCTATTATTACTACTATTATTATTGCTATTGCTATATTTATTATTGCTCATTATATTTATTCACCATATTTGTATAAAAATGATATTTAATTATATTGATGTAATATTTATCAACTAAACTTTGGGGTTCAAAGGAAACCAATGTGCTTCCCCTTAGAAGCCCCTTTTCAGAGTAATGTACAGCTAATTATAAATATTGTATCTAGTAGAGTAGGACCTACTGAAAAATGTATAACTTGTACTTATACTTCTGAATAAAGAATTTTGAAATTTGAAATTATTATTATTATTATTATTATTATAATGGCATTGAAAAATGGAATAATCTTCCAAAAAACATTCAGGAACTAGCAACACTTCCCACATTCCGTAAACATGTCAAAAATCACCTGCTATCAAAATATTAAAATACCCGACCTAACACACTAACTCAAAATCACAAAATTCATTATCACTATTATATTAACAAATTTTAGTATTATTACGGTTCATATTATTATAAATATCGTCATTATCATTATCGAAATTAATATTAATATTATTATTGAATTTATCATTATTAGTTAGAATTATTGTTATTATTTTTATCATTATTATTATTATTATTCTTATTATTATTATTATTATTATTATTATTATTGTTATTATTATTATTATCATTACTATTATTATTTTTATTATTATTATTATTGTTGTTATTATTATTATTCTTATTATTATTGTTATTATTATTAGTATTGTTACCATTATTATTGTTATTATTATTATTATTATTATTATTATTATTATCATTTTTCAGTAATATTATTGTGGATTACTGCTATTTATTATTATTTTTATTACTGTTCTTACCATCATTATTATAAGTTATTATTATTATTTTTATTATTATTACTACTATTATTGATATTATTACTAATATAATTATTTTATTACTATTATAATCAATCCTTATCTCTGTAATAATTATTAGCTTACAGTTATCTCAATACTAAGATTGTTTTAGAAATTTTTTCTTTTTTTTTTTCTATTGTTTAGTTTAAGATTACGACCATAAAATTATGTTAAAATTAATTGTTATAAAATTTACAATATTCAAAACTTGTAATATTATATAATGTATGATATCATGTATAAATTTAATGGGCTCAAAGGACGATTTCGTCTCCCCAGAAGCCCATTTCAGTTTAGTATCCAAACATGTATTTATATTATTTTTATTATTATTATTATTATTATAATTATCATTATTATTATTATTATTATTATTATTATTATTATTATTATTATTATTATAATTATTATTATTATTATTTTAATCATCATTATCATTCTTATTATTATTAGTATTATTATAATTATTATTATTATTATCATTAATATATCATAGGGTCACTGACTTAGATCATAAATTATAATAAGCAACCCAAATGTAGGAAATATTATTAAAATTTAAATAGTCAATATTGAATTAATTTAGATAAACGTGGCCAAAATCGTATGAATCACAAATGACGAAAATTTTAATCTTTAAAGAACACATAGACACGTTAGTAAATAAAATAAATTAGTAAAAAGCATATGTAAATACATATAAAATTAGGAAAATAAATTATACATTATATACTGCGAAAATATTTATCTTATACACATCCTTTGTAAATATCTTAATTAATACACATATATTTTATGCACATCCGATGTTTTTTTTTTTTTTTTTTTTTTTTTTTTTCACCGTCACTCACCGGCAGAGCCCTATTCGAGGAGTGTGGTTCTTAGCCAGAGAAATTCAGTTGTATGTTATTTCTGTCCAAATTAATATGTTACACAGATTATTTGTGTTTTGGATAAGGAAACTATGCTTCGGTAAAGCCCAATCAAATATATTTTTGACCACCGGTGGGCTTGGTTTCGAATCTTTCATGGGAAAAAACACTTATTAAAATACATGAATGCAAAAACTTATGCGTCATCTACTTAGTGGAAGTAAAGGTGTGATTCAAATAACTACACTGCAAAAATTGTCCTAACGAATCGTTGGGACAAGGGACAAGAATGTTCCAGTAAAATTTCCTAAAGAGAAAAGACATATTTAAGCATGTTGTTTACAGGTGAGACCGGAGAACCGTCGAAGGAGACAGGAAAGTTTGAGAGCGTGGAAGAAAACTCCTCTTTTTTTATCACTCTTTGTAATTTTCATTCAGCTTTGAATCGTTGCAGGGATATGCTTCGACAAGCCAAGGGTGCTTTTACCAAAGGTAAGTGCGCTGACCTTCTTGGTTTTCCTACTGATAAAAATTTCTGGCCTCTTGCCAAAAATATTTCTAACAACTGTTGCAAATCTTCCTTTCCTCCTATTATTCAATCTGATGGATCTGTAGTTAACACTCCTACTGAAAAGACCAATCTCTTCGGCCTCCTTTTTAAATCTAATTCTACCCTGGAAGATTCTAGCATCCCTCCTCCTATTTATTCTTCTCTCAGGTGCTCCATGTCTTTATCCGTGATTTAATATGATCAGGTGCATGGGATCCTGAAATCTGTGAACATAAGAAAGACAAGTGACCCGGATGGCATTCTTCCTCGTGTTTTGAAGGAGTGTGCTTCCGAGCTGGTTCCAGTCCTCATTTAACACTATTCTCTATGCTTAATACTTTTCAACTGTGCTGGAAGTGCGCATATGTTCAACCGATCCCGAAAAAAACGAAGCCGCTCTGAGCCTTCTAACTATCGCCCTATTGCTCTTACTTGTATTCTATCTAGAGTCTTTGAAACCCTTCTCAATTCTCATTTCCTTGATCATTTGAATTAATTCTTCTGAACAGTTACTCCAATTATATAAGAGTCTTATCCGTCCTTGTATGAAGTACTGTTCTCATATTTGGGGTGGTTTCGGTTTCACCCTTCTTTTGGAAAGGTTGAATCTAAGGCTAAAAAACTAATAAACTGTTCCCTACTTTCAAACTCCTTTGACTCTCTTTCTCTGAGAGGTGACGTTGTCGCACTCTCTCTTTTCTATTCGTAATACAACAGCGGGTGCTCGAGTGAGATGACCTCTCGCATTCCACCACCATTGCGTCGCCCTCACAGGACAAGGGGTGACTTGCTTGCACGTGAATTTTGTGTAAGCATTGAAAACTCTAGATTTGAAATTTGTGGTACCTCCCTCTTTCCAGCCACCTCTGTTCTGTTGAACCCTTTGCCTTTGTCTGTTTTTCCTGCAGCATTTAACCTACCACTCTTTAAATCCTTTCTCTGCGCCCACCTGAGGGATCTACACCAGGTTCGGGATTCGATGGATTTCCTTTTATCTTTCAATTATGCTCCTTCTCTGGCTGTGAGTGGCAGCCGTGAGTGGCTACAACACGTAATATATATATATATATATATATATATATATATATATATATATATATATATATATATATATATATATATATATATATATATATATATATATATATATATATATATATATATATATATATATATATATATATATATATATATATATATATATATATATATATATATATATATATATATATATATATATATATATATATATATATATATATATATATATATATATATATATATATATATATATATATATATATATATATATATATATATATATATATATATATATATATATATATATATATATATATATATATATATATATATATATATATATATATATATATATATATATATATATATATATATATATATATATATATATATATATATAATATATATATATATATATATATATATATATATATATATATATATATATATATATATATATATATATCAGTTACCTGTCGCTTAACTTTTGATACCTGAAATTATTAGCCATCCGAATCTGGGGATATTGAAAACTTTTATCCTATCCACCTTTAGATTTATGCATAAGGTTATAAACATTTAAAATAGTTATTTTATTTGCATATCAAAGTGTTAGGAAACGAGTTTCCTTTAATAAGTTTTATCAACTTTTTCTCACTTTAATTTTAAAATTATAGACGCTTCAGTTGAAGAAATTATAATTAGAGTCCAGAAAATCTTCAAAGTACCTTATATCTTGGAACTCAAATAATCTTTGTTTATGTTAAAATTAATATACCCAGTTGAATTAGTTGATTCGTAGTGTAAACCTTATAGAATTTACATAAAATATTAAGTAAAATAAAGTACTGTGGTTTTTGCCGAAACGAGTGAAAACAGAGTTAATAGTTCAGCTAGATCCAATTCTATAAAACTCTTCGAGATTGTTTGTTTAAATCCTCTTTTCATCTTGCTTCTTCTTTTTCGTCATTATCTTGAGTTCATGTTCCAGTAGTTGTGGGGAAAAGAAGATAGGTTTTGTGGGGTAGGTAGCATAGGCCAAGGTGATTTTGTTAAAGAAAATATGCTTAGTTTATTCTTTTATTTCAGTTTTCAACATATTAAGAAAGATTTGTAAGATTCTGTTTTATTTTAAAACTGGAATAAAAAACAACCGAAAATATTTCCAGAAAATTAATTTCCCTAATTTGAATGAGCGAAAAATAAAACAAGAATAAATAAGTTACCGTTAAATATTTCGAAACATACGCTTGTCTATTTTATAAAACCAAGAAAAAATATAAAAAATTTTAAAATAATTTTAAGATACATAAAATATCTTAGAAGGAGTTGGAGTGGCCATATGGGGAGGTGTGAAGGCTACTTATTTAAAAAAAATGTATAAAAATTTTTTTATAATTAATACTGAGGGAAGCCTCATTTTTTGTCCCCCCCCCTCAAATATATTTAAATATATG
This sequence comes from Armadillidium nasatum, assembly GCA_009176605.1. Lineage (NCBI taxonomy): Eukaryota > Metazoa > Arthropoda > Malacostraca > Isopoda > Armadillidiidae > Armadillidium > Armadillidium nasatum. Next base: position 15,192 of record SEYY01002493.1, read on the forward strand.
TTATAAATAATTAATGTTAAAAATTATGTAAAAAATTTTCCTCTATAATAAATGGAAAACATTTCAGTGCACTGGAAGGGTGATATCCAAAATCAGTCAAAGATATTTTTCATTAACATCACCAAACGACAAAGCTCTAATTGTTGGAGAATCAGACAATGAAAAACGAGTTCACTTTTGAGATTACTACTTCTAAATGGATGGTTAGATAATGAAAATCTTTTTATATTCGGAAAGTCTTTACACCAGCGCGAATAAAAACTTTTAAACTTTGGATTCGATAAAGGAAATAATAAAAAATAAAGTTCTTGATTAATTGAAAAATGAAGGAGGAAATATTAATACATTTGTAAAAGTATTATTAGTGAAGAGACGAAAACCGAAATATAAAGTAAACCACTTTGAAGATTCTGAAAATATTCCAGATTCAAAAGGTGTGAGTAACAAGAACAAAAATTTATTTATATTCAAAAATATTATAACTATTATTCAAATCAGAGTAAAGCTGAAGATATTTATACAAGCAGAAGACACAACAATACAAGCTCTATTTATATAAGTCAAAATTATTATAAATTTCCTCGTCAAACAATACAATCCAATGTTAATTTTATTATTTTATTTTCATTATCAAAATTAAATTTACTCAATCTTTTCAATGTCTTGATTTCAAAAGATATGGATTGGGAAGAATTTAGAGAGTTCTGCAATACTGTCTGGAAAGAATCATTCAGTTACATTGTAATAAATAAAAATTTACCACCAACAAATGGAAAATACAAATTTCAATCAGATCTGCATTCATAAAATATTTTTCCTCTTAAATAAATAAATATATATATATATATATATATATATATATATATATATATATATATATATATATATATATATATATATATATATATATATATATATATATATATATATATATATATATATATATATATATATATATATATATATATATATATATATATATATATATATATATATATATATATATATATATATATATATATATATATATATATATATATATATATATATATATATATATATATATATATATATATATATATATATATATATATATATATATATATATATATATATATATATATATATATATATATATATATATATATATATATATATATATATATATATATATATATATATATATATATATATATATATATATATATATATATATATATATATATATATATATATATATATATATATATATATAGTATATATATATATATATATATATATATATATATATATATATATATATATATATATATATATATATATATATATATATATATATATATATATATATATATATATATATATATATATATATATATATATATATATATATATATATATATATATATATATATATATATATATATATATATATATATATATATATATATATATATATATATATATATATTATATATATATTATATAATAAATTGAATTATTTATTTTTAAAAACAAAAACGGGTTCAGGATTATTAAATTCGATATTGAAGAAACTTCCTTTACAGAAAGCATTTAAAAATGCCTAATAATGTTCCATCGGAAAATTATTGAAAACTGATCGTTTAATAACAAGGGAAAATATTCGTATTTGCGGTCAGGTACGAAAGTGCAGAAAGATTAAAGGAAGAATATGAAGGTGTCAATAGTTTAGATAAGGTCTGTAAACTACATGATATAAATTATTTGTAACATAAAACTAGAAAGATACAAATGCAGTGGATGATTTATTAGCAAGACAAGCTAGTGAAATTTTTCTAAATGGTTATGAATCGGATTTTGTACGAAAAGATGTGCGATTAGTAATAGCCGTTATGAGAATGAAATCAAGGTTTAGAATGAGTTTTATTATAAAAAACGTGAAAATGAGTACGAAAATGGATTCAGCAAAATTAAAAGAAATATATTACAATCCTAAACTGTATTTTCGGGAATAAACGACTTGTTACAAAAAATGGATTATCTTCTAATATAGTTACCAGATTGGTAAGTTGTCAGGATGTATATACACTGCATAAAACGATAAGACAAATTTAAAACAAAAAGGGTAATTTTGACTAATGTTGAGGATTATTGTCAAGCTAATTTAGAAGACATTCAAAATTCAAAATAGGATGCTAAATGTTAAAGCAACATCAGAGAAAACGAGATTTATAATTTTAGCATTTCAAAAAAGCAAAGACGATAATCAAATTATCAATCCAGCCATATTTGATTATTGTAATAACCAACGCTTTTGTTCAACTAAA
>SEYY01002493.1:20000-27500 GCA_009176605.1 Armadillidium nasatum
ATTGTAGGATAACACAGAATTTGATATCGACAAAATTTTAAAAAAATTTTTTTGGAGGGGCCAAATCTACTGAATGTAAGCTGCTCGTAGGATCTTATGGTGTTCATATTCTGTCTCAGGATTACGAAATCTATTTACATATTTGATTTAAGCAATGAAAAAATCTTAGACATTTCTGCACTATCTGCCCCTCTTAAAAAGTTCTCACATCGCTGCTGAGTAGTAAGCCTCTCCCTATAGAGCGCTCGATTCCTCTTACAACCCTTGCAAAACTTAGCGGTATGAACTGAAGTTTAACTTTTCTTCCTTTCCCTAACTTTACCAAATAAACTAAATCCCATAATCTAGCATATATATATATATATATATATATATATATATATATATATATATATATATATATATATATATATATATATATATATATATATATATATATATATATATATATATATATATATATATATATATATATATATATGCGATCAGATTTCCGACTGTTCCCCAACTCTAATGAATATTGGTAGGCCTCCGGTATTTGCCCACAGAGGATATATATATATATATATATATATATATATATATATATATATATATATATATATATATATATATATATATATATATATATATATATATATATATATATATATATAAGAAATAAATGGCTAAAAACAACAAACACCATAAATGAATTTTAACATAATTAGTTGTAGTTATTTGTTATTCTAATCTTTTTAAGATTTTATCGTTTTACGGTAATAATATTTTGGCTAAAGTAATAACTTTTTGGCTCTTAGGTCGAAGTTAAGGTGCTTATAGAGTATATATATATATATATATATATATATATATATATATATATATATATATATATATATATATATATATATATATTATATATATATATATATATATTTTATATATATATATGATTCGACTGGCGTTGAGAGTGGATGTGTTTGGAAGCAGATGAGAAGAAGAAGTCAGAAACATCATAAGGAAGTCAGAAGAAAAGAGATGAGAATAGCAGAAGAGACAGAAAGAAAAAGGAAGAGAAGAGAGCAGAAGGGTAGGAGGGGTAGGCTGTTTGTTGGATATGAGGCTTTGAGATCTTCATCCTGAGGTTGCAGAGTTTGTTAATAAGAAGAATGATATTGACCAAAGTTAAATAATATATATATATATATATAATATATATATTATATATATATATATATATATATATATATATATATATATATATATATATATATATATATATATATATATATATATATATATATATATATAATCGTTATAAAATTTTCAGTATATTTTTTGAAAGTAAATTAACAGAAATTCAATAAAATTAATTTTTTTTTTTTTTCGACACAACGTACTTTTATATAATATATATATATATATATATATATTATATATATATATATATATATATATATATATATATATATATATATATATATATATATATATATATATATATATATATATATATATATATATTGAAACTTTTTCATTTTTGTTTATTTTTTTATTTTATTTATTTGAATTATTTTTATTCTTTTAATTTAAGTGTTTTTGATTTTTTTTTCTTGCAAAAATTCTTTGCCATTCACTGATAAACCGAAAAAAATCATATTACGATCATTTCCTCTATGCAGGTAGGCTTGGTAGAAAAGTAGAATTCGTAGTTTCCCTCTTGAGAATTATTTGACCTGGTATCGGTATCGGTATGGTATCGGGCAGTTTTTGCCGATACCGATACCGATACTGAAAAGGTCGATACCGATACCGATACCGATACCGGTATCGGTAAATTTGCCGATACTTGCCGATACCGATGCCGATACCGATACTTCACTCCATCCCTAATATATATATATATATATATATATATATATATATATATATATATATATATATATATATATATATATATATATATATATATATATATATATATATATATATATATATATATATATATATATATATATATATAATATATATATATATATATATATATATATATATATATATATATATATATATATATATATATATATATATATATATATATATATATATATATATATATATATATATATATTAGGGATGGAGTGAAGTATCGGTATCGGTATCGGTATCGGCAAGTATCGGCATATTTTCCGATACCGGTATCGGTATCGACTTTTTCAGTATCGGTATCGGTATCGGCAAAACTTTTGGATAAGAGTAAAGTATCGGTATCGGTATCGGTAGTAGTATCGGCATATTTTCCGATACGATACCGGTATCGGTATCTGGTAATTTTTAGGTATCGGTATCGGTAAAAATTTGGTATCGCTCCATCCCTAATATATATATAAATATATATATATATATATATATATATATATATATATATATATATATATATATATATATATATATATATATATATATATATATATATATATATATATATATATATATATATATATATATATATATATATATATATATATATATTTTTATTTTTTTTTTTTTCTCTCTCTCTCTCTCTCTCTCTCTTAAATAAAATTTGAGCAATTGAGTAAATAAAAAGTCTTTAATATTATTTAGAAGAAATCCAAAGCTTAAAGGTAATATATCGTTTCTCCTAACTCAAACTCAAAAAGCTAAATTTTTAAAAGGTACACCATTTAATTTAAAATTAAGGAAATCACAAGTAATAGATTTGGCAAAACACGGAAGATTTTTAATAACATTTCCAACGTTATAAGCGACTGCAAGTGCAATCGGTTCTCTTGCTGGTGGACCTAGTGCTATAGCAAAGATTATAAATGATAAAAAGCAGCAAATAATAAAACTTAAAGAATTGGAGAGACATAATCGTAAATTAGAAGGAAAAGGTCTTTCTTTAGCTCCTAACCCTCGACGAAAAACTGGCGAGTCAATATAACCTTATGATATACGTTAATGAATTAAAATTCCAAATTAAAAGGAATTTATATGAGACTCTCTTTCCAAAAATACCTAATTTGAAGGAATGTGGAATCTTAAATTTAGATACAATTGAAGGTTCTGGAACTCATTGGTCATGTTGGTTTTAGAATTGTAATAATTTATGTTATTATTTCGATTCATTCGATGTTGAATCTCCGAAAGAATTTGAAAATTATATTCAATGTGAAATTGTCTATTCAGCATATCAAATACAAAAATTAATTGAAGTTAAGAAGATATTATTTTGTGTTTATTTATTCTTTTCGGGGAATTGTATTGAAAATAAAATTTCACTCTATTATAAAAGAACTTTTTTTCTCTATAATTAATGAAAGTTAACATCTTTGAAAGTGGACTTGAAAGAACACAAGGACGTCGAGGATTCTGAGGACCTTCAGGACCTCCCTATATAGGACTTAATTTAGATGATGAAGGTAATTTTATTATTGAAAATAAAAATTGGCGAATGTTGCAGGTCCAGAAGAGAAAATGATGTTACAACGAAAATTTATTCAGATAATTTAGTTACTGAAATAAAGAGAAAGGTTGACAAAACAGAAAAACTTACCAATGATTTGTCATCATCTTTTGAAATAATAGATAAAACTTTAACACAATTAAAATTGTTTAAGAAGTAAAAGCTCAACTGTTTGATTTCCATAATAACGTTTTGACAAAAGATGGGTTTGAAGGCGTTTTAAAAACGATTAATAATCAGATTTCAGTGCTAGATAAAAATAAGAATACTTTACAAATTAAAAAAGAAATTTGTATGCATGAAACAATTTTTCAAACCAATTCAAAATTAGAATCGGGAAAGTTTCCATTCGTATTCGAAGAAAACTGGCTAGGTTACGCCATATGAAGGATTTATTGATTCAATTACATTGACATCTCAATTTAAATTTAAAGATTTAGATATAAGTAAATAAGGTGATACAAACCCTACAATTGATAGAATAAAAAACATTCGTCTTAAACGAAGGTGATATTATAAATTTTCAAGTTGTAAGTGATACAACCAATGAAAAATCAACGTATACTATTCAAGTGTTTTTAAAATACAATTTAGGAAATCTAAATGACTATTTCGAAGGAAATATATTGGGAGATGAGCTCATTAATGGTAAAATTATTATAAGTAACTGCTCTGGAGATGAGCTAATTGAGGATAAAGAAATTAAGACAAAAAAATATATTTAAAAAGAGAGAAAAATGTAGTGGGGTCCTTTGGATGAGGTGGAAAAATAAAGATGGGAAAGGGAGAGGAAATTGTATAAAGAGGAAAGAAAGAGGAATGAGATAAGAAATTAGATAGGGATATCTCTGGAAGAGATGAAGAAAGAGAGATGGAAAAAGAGAGAGAAATAAGGAAATATATAATAAAATTTATTAATTAATCTTATAAATTCAAATAATATATTTTTAAGAAACATAGTTTTAAAAAAGGTAAAATATATATAAAAAATTATATATAATACACTTCTATTAGTTTGAGAAAAATTTTTCCTTTTTCTCTATAATAGATAGAGGGAAAACAAATCAGAACTTTTAAAAATTTTAAATTATTCAATTGATTTCGTGCAAGCCACAAAATTATCAAATTTAATTAAAGAAGTGTCTTATAAGGTTACTGAATTTAGAAAAATAAAAACAATATATGACCCAGCAATCATTGCAATTCTACGTGTTGAAGAGGATAAGGTTAACTAATGTATTTCATCCAAAAAGATAGGTAAATCTCTTGAATAATGAACAATTTAAATTTCTCAATGAAAGCGATATTTAAAATGTAATATATTGGAGGAGATTATCATTAAGTTAATTCTCGTAAGTAATTCCTAAATTTTTTCCTCTGTAATAAATGGAGAACGTTCAAAATCTTTCAGAAATTAATGGAGTAAACACTGATAGAATACGAGATCTCGTATACACTTTTTCTAGAAATGATATCAAAGAATTAGATCTTTTAAATAAATTTCTTAGCTACATAACCTTTCTAAAAAGCAATGATGAAGGTAATTCAAGAACCGATAAAAGAAATAATATTTGAAAATGATAACAATTCAGAATAATTATTTAAAAATTAATTTAAAATAAATTAATATATATTCATTTATAAATTTTCTAAATAATTATATATAATACACATATCCTTTTTACTTAATCAAATCCCAATTATTATTTAGCGTATTTTCTCCCATACTTCCTCGTAAACATTTAAGGTTTTTTCCACATGTGAAAAAATTTCTTAAAATTGGATATATCACAGTTTTGATAAATTAGTTGATGTAAATTATAGTTTATTATGAATATTTAAGGATTTTTTTCTATCTTAGTAATTTATCAGCTGATATGCCTGTTTCAATTGATCATTTAGATTTAATATTTTATCATAATTTTTCAAAACATCTTTATTGTATTTATAATATTTTTAATAATTTTCTTTAAATATATTCTAGGTAAATATTTCAGAGGCTTATTATCAGTTTTTTTTTGTGCATATTGCGAATGATAGGTATTATAATCATAATTATTATTTTTATTCTTAGGATAAAAAAATTTACTTTCTGTATATCTTCCATTTATTATTTCTATTTTCATTATAACAAAGATTGTAAAATATTTTACTACTCTCCCATATATCAGATCTAGAATTACAATGCAAACAAAACGAATCTGACTATTTATATGCGTAAATTCTTCCATTAAAATGATGTTATCTTCATATTTATTAGAGATTTTCCATTTTAAATCAATTATTCGCTGTTAATAGAATTCATCACCAGGTCTCACAGCACCATTTTTTTATTTAAAAAATTATTAAATTTCTTATTAAAAAGACTTGAATAAGTAGCAGGGCAAACCCGGAGCGACCGAAGTGAGCGAGTTCTAGAACAAAGCGAGAGAAAAGAGGGGTGCTCTGGTACCCAAGTTTTCCCTACTACTAATATTAATATTATTATTATAGTAGTAATAAAAGTAGCAATGGTAATGAAAAATATGTTAAGAATGTAAACTTCAGAACATCCATTATCACTCTATCAAATTAACTCTAACTTCTTCCAGTATTAAAAATATTGCCAAAAAAATTAATTAGCTAATTAATTGGACCTGCAAATTAGCCAATTTTTATTTTCAAACAGAATTATGTATACCTACGATGGTTCAATATTTCATGGAGGTTCCTAGTTTCCAGTTAATAGCTTGTACTATTAAACCCGGGCTCGTTTATTCTGTATTTATTTTCTTCATTGAAACATCTTACATTTTTTTCACTTTAAGTTTTACATTCATTGGGAAAATACTTTTACCTTATTCACCTACATAATTTTTTGCTTTTTTAGTTAAATATTCAACCATTGCTGTTTCTTTTCTTAAAAGAAAATATAGCTTAATATCTCTGTCAGTTATCAATTGACAATTCTAAATGTTCCAAAGTTGAAAAATGTATTAAAATTATTACCATATTTTCTAACTCCGCGCATTTACTTAAAATGTCATGTGGTTGATCAATGAATTGCACAAGTCACTCATCTTCAAATGGTTTAATACTGTACTACTCCTTGAAGGTAACATATCACTTTCTTTGTCAGATTATAACTTCAATGTAGCATATCATTAAGGCTTCTTCATTTTATCATAATTTTTCTAATTCTTGGTCATAAGTGTGCATGTTGCAAATATCTTTTCGTTAGTAAGAAACTCAAGTGAGATAACCTCATATCTTTCCATTTCTCCTTATGTTTTCTTATTCCCAAATTTGATTATTCTTTTCACTAAATATTTCCGTATAGCGCTTCTGATGTGTTGAGCCATTTTTCAAGATCTTCATGAACTCTTCCAAAATTGGAATCTTTAACTATTCTTCTGAACATGATTTTGTAAAGGTTTCAATAAATATTTCAAGTGTCCTCTAACTTTACTTCTAATTTCTATTCTTCCTCCTTTCACTTTCTCGAAGAATGTTTAAGGAGAACTTGTACTCCTTCAGATAATTTTGGGATTTTTAATTTTACTTTCATTTTTTTACTAATATAAAAATAAGCCACTAATTAGAGTTCGGATCTTATTTATTGATCTCCCCTTTAACTTATATATGGGAAAGATATTATTAAAAATATGTCCTTTTGCAGTCCATAAAAGATTCTTGTTTACTGCATGTTAAAAACAAAAAGAAAATTTCTGGCAAATGTCAAATTTGTTTCCCATTCCATTTAAATGTCCGCATTACAAGTTATATTACTGACTGAAGAAAGGAAATTATACAAACAAGGAATGTATACAAAAGTTACATTTCACATTTGTAATTGAAGGTAATATAATGCTAAAACTCTTAATTTGAAAGATGATTGTTGAACAATGTTATGGTTAATCGTTAAAAGCTTTGTTATCTATCCCTTTAAGTTTTGATTTTTTAATGACGTTATTTGGAGCATGTCGTTTTGTATTTCGAAAACTATCTAAATTAAATTCAGCGACGTCTATTGGTTTTTTAAATTGAGTAAC
>SEYY01002493.1:35000-37500 GCA_009176605.1 Armadillidium nasatum
TTAATGATGCATTGACTATAGCAGTAATGGTCCTTTTGCTTACACGAAACCTGTCAGCTATTATAGCTAAATGTTTATTCATAAATTTATTCAGAGAATTTTCCCTAAGTTCAAATTCTGGAAGAAATTCTTCATCGTTTTCTCTTTCCTCTATTTATAATGTCTTTTCTTCCATAAATTTGAGTATGTATGTGTGTATGATTATGTGTGAATATGTTGTATGCCATACGTAGCTAAAGAGGAGATCGGTAGTAAATTACGTCTGAGACACTTTGAGATTGATTTTAGAATCGAGAATAACAAAAATGGGGTTATGTGTGCGAGGGATAGGGAGGTTGCACGATTTTGAAATTTTGCGCTCAGTATCAGACTATGATACTAACGAACTGTGCAAAGCGTAGTTTTGACAATTTAAAAAAAGGTATGTTTTGATGTTTAGACCTACCCATATATATATATATATATATATATATATATATATATATATATATATATATATATATATATATATATATATATATATATATATATATATATATATATATATATATATATATATATATATATATATATATATATTCTTTTACTAGAGATTCATCAAATTTTGATTATTCTAATTAGCATTTACTTTAATAGAAACACAGACATCCGGAATCTACATCTGCATATTCGTATTAGCTCTAATATAATTTGAAATACAGGCAATTGTAGTAAAATACACAATTAGAAAGATATATTTTGTTTTAAGCTAAAGAAAAATTTGTACCTTAAATTTATCATCTATTCCTATTTTAATTTACCTTAAATTTATCATCTATAGCTATATTTTTATTTGTGAGAATTTCGGAAGTCTTTTTTTTTTTTTTTTTCTGTTCACAATTATTTTTTTCCTTTACTTTTACAATACAAAAAACATTTTGGTATCTTAAAGTCCTATTTATTTAAAATATATTGTTGGATAGTAATTATAAATATCAAATTCAAAACAAAATAAAAGTAATCAATTTCGAAAACAGTTTTTTAGGGTATGATTTACTTTTTGATGATATACAAGAAGTTTCTTATCCAATTAATTTGTATAATATGTTATTTAATTAAAATAAATAAGTGACTATTACCTAATGCAAATTGGTTGATAAGTCTTACAAAGATGTAACCAATCATTGTCACCATTGGGTTTTTATCCTCTAAGTGTATTTTATTTTTGCAAATATCCTTCGTCAATGCAAACGCATGGCATTTCATGAGGCAGTTGTCAGGCATTGCTGTACTTCTATTTTCTGCACTAGAATTATCTTCCCTTGAATCTAAGAACTAAGGTTTTTTAAACAATCAAATTCATACTAACGGAAAAATTGAATGTTTGGTTCATTTTCCTTAAGTTAAGAAACAAAAATTTTAAAATTTTAAATTATTATGAATTAAAATGCACTTTTATTTTATTTCAAGTAAGCAAATAAATTTAAAATAATAAAAAAATAAAAACTTACTATTTCCCCTTCTGGTGATCTTTCTGGACAGAATGATTCACTTACGTTAATGAAATTTTTATTTTTTACAATAGATATTGCCATGGAAAAATTGTTGAAAAGAAAATACGTCCCATTATCTTTGCTATTAGGGTCAATTTTTTCATGATGTGTTGAACTTGTGAAGCTATTTTCATTATCATCTAATTCACAGTCAGCGATACTATTGCACCAACTTTGAATAGTATTATTTAAATTAAAAGAATCTGTATCGATTTCAGCACAATTAACAGTGCATTTAGATATATTGATAAAATTCTCAGAATGTTTTTCATCCAGTGTACAAGATAACTGAGGTGTAACTGTCCCTGATGAATTTGCAGAACACTCTACCATCACTGGAAGTTGTTCAGGGAGTTTTTTTTCAGCTCTTCCTACAGGTACAGCAATAAAAAGTAACCCTGACAGTCCTGATAAAACTAGTAGCAGAGATACAAATACCTAAAGGAAACAATTATATTAGTTCTAAATAAGAAAAATCATGAAGCAAATAAGTAAAAAGTAGTAAGAATCAATGTAACAGTAAAAGGAAGTTAGGAAAACAGATAAAGAGAGGGTTTTCAAGACTTTACTAGCAGAGTACGTGTAAGATAGAAGAATAGCAGTTAGTTGGGCTGAGAAAGAATGAGAATGTGTAAAGAGGCGTGTCGTACGAGCTCTTCTCAATAGAGGTGATATACAATGGTAGAGTTCAGAACAGCAATGTCCGTTGTAATAGTGATAGCATAGAGAGGTTGACGCAATAATTTGACAGGCAGAATGAGACTGGAGAGAATTAGTGAGAGCGGGAGAATTGATGAGATGAAAAGCACTGAACTCCACCTTTTCAAGGAGAGCTGTAAGAGTGGAACTACCTCAGATGTTTGAGGTGTACTCTACATGGGGGCGAACAACACCCATATAGAGAGGAAGCAATGAAGGTTGAGTGAAGAAATTGCGAATGCGCTTCAGAACACCCAACCTATTAGAAG
>SEYY01002494.1:0-2500 GCA_009176605.1 Armadillidium nasatum
GATTTTAATTTACTTTGTAACATGAAGGTTTCTAATTTTTTTAAGTAAAATGTTTAGTGCATTTGCAAATGAAAAATTGTTAAAGAAACATTTAAATTTTGCGATGCAAGAAACAAGAAGTTGACAAAAGTTACAAGATCAAATATTTTACAATAATCCAGAAACAAAAATATATCCTTTTTTTTTTTTTTTTTTTTTTCTTTTTAATAATTATCATAAAATTCTTTTTAAAAAAAATTTTTTTATTTTATTTTTTTAATTTCATAAATGAAATTTTTTTTTGTTTTTTTTGTTACTATTTATCCGATCTGTGTTGAAATTACTTGGAGAAGATAAAATAGAAGAAATCAAAGATTTCAGCATTAATTAGAAAGGTTTTGAGCATACAAAAAAAGAAAAAAAAATGGCCTATATTAAAAATATACAATTCGTTCACACTTATTTCCTCTTAAAATTTTATGCAGGTCAAATGAATAATAGTAAAAAAAAAAAATTATAATAATTTGATCAATTTTTCAATAAAGAATTTTTTTTTATATACAAAAATATTGTTATGAAAAAGCGATCTTCTTAGAAGATATTTTGAAGAAGATCCTCTAACCTAACCACTCAGAGGCACTTTTAGTGAAAGAAATAATTTATTCCTTCAATGAAAGATCACGAGAAAATGAAGCTCCAAAAATATTAAGAAATAAAAAAGAAGGAACTTAAGAATTGACATTTTTAGCAAAAGGACAGAGAGAATATATATATATATATATATATATATATTATATATATAATATAATATATTATATATATATATATATATTATATATATACTATATAATATATATTATATAATATTAATATATATATATAATATATAATATATATAATATATATTATATATATATATATAGCATAATACAATCGGAAAAAGGATTGTTAATTGCAAAGATTTACAATATAATCTTGGTCACAATCAATAAATGATGATATATAATCGTGTTAATAATATAATATATATATATATATATATATATATATATATATATATATAATATATATATTATATATATATATTATATATATATATATATATATAGTATATATTATTATATATATGATAATATATGATGTGATATAAATACATATATTATAAACAGTTATTAATAGAATATATATATATATGGTAGATTTAAGGTTGCATTATAATAATAATGATGCAGTGCGGTAGTTTCCGATCGGAGTGTGAATGTTCAAACTCGGACAACTGAGAAATATTAAAACAGTTTTTATAGAATTCTTTTTATAAAAGGCTGAAAGCGATGCGGAGCCTCTACCTCGAATCGTGGGGAGCTGCTACCTCAAATTGTGGGGAGTTGCTTCCTCGAATCACGATAAGCTGCTACCTCGAATCGTGGGAGCTGATACCTCGAATCGTGAGGAGCTCCTACCTCTAATCGTGGGAAGCTGATACCTCGAATTGTGGGGAATTGCTACCTCGAATCGTGGGGAGTTTCTACCTCGAATCGTGGGGAGTTGCTACCTCGAATCGTGGAGAGTTGCTACCTCGAATCGTGGGGAGTTTCTACCTCGAATCGTGGGAAGTTGCTACCTCGAATAGAAGTAGTTTTTAATGTAAGTCTTGATTTTTAAATGGGTAAGAGAAGAAAATACAAGATTAAACATTTATATAAAGAAAACGATAGATCTACGAAACCAATAGAAAAATGTAAATATAATTAGAAAACGAGCTGAATTTCATAAAACTAAAAGAAGCAAGGAAGGGATAAAAAAAAAAATGATCCTTTATGGTAAAAAAAAAAAAAAAAAAATTACAGAAGCTTTCTCTCAACTCTTATAGATAAAAGAAAATGGAGGGACTCATTTTTTTTTTTTTTTTTAAGTAGTAGATTTTTAATTATTATTGATTCAGGTTTTCATTTTTTTTGGGGGGCTCATTTATTTAAGGTAGCAATAATAATCGCACTAGTAGTAATAGATAAAATTTTGTTGTACATGGTGTGCTTATAGTAGTAGTAATAGTAAATTGTAGAAATTCTTATGCTGGAACCAACAGTTACAGTAACATTTGAATCATCAATAATTGCTATAATAATTCTATCAAGTTCAAATCAAAATTAATATTAAAAAACAATGATGAATACTTTTCTAGGAAGTTTCTTCCTATGACCCGCACGAGGAATCGAACCAACACCTTCAAGCACCTGAATCAATTACTCTACCGTTAAACCACGATAAATTTAAGTAGACAATTTTACAATCAGAAAAAGTAAACTCTTAAAAACAACCTAAATACATTATTTATAAATATCTGCAAATGTAATTAAACTAATAATTATTTACTAAAACTACTAATATTTACAAAAACTTCATAACTAATAATTTCTTAAAACTACAAATGGAAATATGATAATTAAAGTACTAAAGAAATGACATATGCAAGTGAAAGCAAACAAAAAAAAAGCTTTTAATAATCCTGTCTATATAAAGA
>SEYY01002494.1:17500-20000 GCA_009176605.1 Armadillidium nasatum
CTCCTCTCCTTTTGACTTGCTTACATTCAAACGCATTATATAGGAACATGTCGGCCATTGATTGATATAAATTAGGAGTTGTCTTTCCCCAACTCAAGGATTTTATGCAAACTTCTGGCTTTTTTCTCTCTCCTTCTTATATATATATATATATATATATATATATATATATATATATATATATATATATATATATATATATATATATATTATATATATATATATATAGTGTGTGTGTGTGTGTGTTGTGTGTGTGTGTGTGTGTGTGTATGTGTGTGTGTTATAATAGATCACATTAGCAGGTATTACAGTTGACCAACCTTTGTTCTTATATAAACAGATGTTGTCAAAAATTACTATGATAAACGAGCTCAATTTTATACTTTCCTTGTGAGAATGACACTCATTTGTAATTTCCAAAACAATTTATAATTATGTATCAAATAATAATAATAATAATAATAATAATAATAATAATAATAATAATAATAATAATAATAATATAATAATAATAATAATAATTCAATTCAATAATTTTTATTCAGAGGTATAATTACAGGTTATACAGTGTTTCAGTAGGTCCTACTCTACTTGATACAATATTTATAATTAGTTATACATTTCTATGAAAAGGGGCTTCTAAGGGGAAGCTCATTGGTTTCCATTGAACCCCAAAGTTTAGTTGATAAATAGTACATCAATGTAATTTAACATCATTAATATACAAATATGATACATAAATAAAATGAGCAATAATAAATATAGTAATAGCATTAATAATAATAGAAATAATAAAAGTTAATAACAATAGCACCCATAATAATATAAAGTAAAAACGATAGTAGTTATAATAGTTATAATAGTAGTTATAATAATAATAATAATAATAATAATAATAATAATAATAATAATAATAATAATAATAATAATAGTCTCTATACTCTATATTGAGGAGGTAGTGGATGAATTTGACAATTTAAACAAATAATATTTTAATGTTAATAAAATGGTGAGCCTGCATTTCAGTATTTCAGTGATTTTTAACCATTTTTGTCTCGCATCACAGTGAGCGAGTCGCAAAAATTGGTAGA
The DNA here is from genome assembly GCA_009176605.1 of Armadillidium nasatum. NCBI lineage: Eukaryota > Metazoa > Arthropoda > Malacostraca > Isopoda > Armadillidiidae > Armadillidium > Armadillidium nasatum. The sequence continues at coordinate 18,592 of SEYY01002494.1, forward strand.
GAAACACATCAACATTTAAGTTTAAGGATAGGTTTGACCTTTTAAATGAAAAAAAAAAACTATACTATAATAGTTTCATTATTGAAACAAACTAAATAATTTTATTGCCAATCATTCTCTCCACAAAAAGATTTTCAAAAGTTTTATGTTTAATTTTTATTACACTAAATTGAAGAACGATTTCACTAATAAAGACTAACTTAAAATGAATTAAACTTTCCCTTAGGAACACTTACAGATAAATGGCGAATTCAGATAAAAAATGAACCAATTCAATATATTGCACATTTTGAACTAATATTGTCATTGAAGAGTAAAAATATTATATTTTCTGTGTAATAGTGAATCAAGTCCATAGTTTAATATTTATCCTCCAGGTGGCAGCAAAGAACAATTAGAAGTCAATGTTAATTAATGCAGCTAGTGAATTTTGAGGTCTCTTTCCTCGGAATTGAGTTACCTGACTTGGTTCACTCTAACAATAATAAGCTGTGCAATTAGCTGTGAACTTGGTTCACTCTAACAATGAACCCTCCAATAATAAGCTGTGCAATTAGCTGTGAAACGCTGCTATACTATATATAACCATAGTATAATACTTAAACTATGATATAACTAATATTTTACCTTTCCCAGAGTTAACTTTAATGTACTGTATAAAATTTCTTTCTCTATACTGTACAACCAATATTATAAAATTAATAATCTGATTTAAATAGGAATCTTTAAATATCTTATTTGTCCACGTGATTCTTTCTTATTTAAATATTATTTCTGTTCTTATTTCTAATTATTCTTCGAAAAAATCGGTTACCGTTCTTTATTTCTGCGTTATAAACACTTCATTTTAAATATATATATATATATATATATATATATATATATATATATATATATATATATATATATATATATATATATATATATATATATATATATATATATATATATATATATATATATATATATATATATATATATATATATATATATATATATATATATATATATATATATATATATATATATATATATATATATATATATATATATATATATATATATATATATATATATATATATATATATATATATATATATATATAAATTACTCTTTCTTCTGAATGAGATGTGGTTTGTGCGAATGCCACCTAATAATATAATATAATATAAATAATAATAATAATAATAATAATAATAATAATAATGAATGAAGCAATATTTATTAAAAACACTTAGAATTATACACAGAAAAAGGAAAGATTTAAAGATGTTTTATTGTAAGTAGCTGGGAAATGTCTTAAAAATACCTCAAATTTTTCAATTTATATAATTATATATATATATATATATATATATATATATATATATATATATATATATATATATATATATATATATATATATAT